>BMAU01016035.1:0-170760 GCA_019973935.1 Trichonephila clavipes | reverse complement strand
ATCTCGTGAAAAGTGAGATTGTCGCTTTTGGCATATTCTTCATTCATAAAAAAAGAAATCGAACACGTTTAAATCCAAATTTTATTGCTTATAAGGCAATTGCATTGCTTAGTTTAATCATTTTTCAATAAGTCCTGCCGATGATCTCAAAAACAGCGTTTAGTTATTTAAAAACTATTAAATAGATTCGTTCACCAGCATGAGGAAGGAAAAATCATTTACTAATGCGCAAACATGTTCGTAAAAGTGAAGAAATAAAATCAAGCTAATATAATCTTAAGGTTTTTTTTAATTTTTTTTATTTTGAGAGGACATTTTTCTACTGTATTATAATTCAATTGGGATTCAATTTTCTTTGTGGGACAAATATTACACAATCTCCTTTTTGAATTTTTCACTTATTCAATTAAGTTAATTACAATTTTTTCAGTGTTTGAGAGGTTTTGCACGTATTTCACAAAAGTTAAGCTCACATTTTAATATTTAAAATTCTAGAGTTAAATACGTCCAATAAATTATCATTCTCGTCCCCTTAAGGCAGAGTTTCTCAAACTGTGGGGCGCACCCTCTTGGGGCGTATTATCTCTTTGAGGGGGGGTGAATATATTGGAAAGCCGAAAACAAAAGATTATTTTAAAAATTATTAATTTACAGAAAGTAAACAAATAAAATATATTCTGATATACTAAAGTATAAAATACATATTTACACTGATATAGTACACTTATAAATTTATCAGTACTGTACAATGTATTTTAAAGAGTGTTTTTTTCCAGGTATCGAAGTTTAAGTTGGCATTACTTTCTAAGATGGCGACCGATTTAAGGGGTCACAGGGGTGTTAAAAATGTTTCGAGAGCACAAAATACAAACAATTTTCGACTACAAATAATTCTTTGAGATTAAAAATGAAATAATTTGATTCTTTCACACATTTCTTATAAAGGAATAAAGTTTCAAAAGAGTATAAAATATCTAAAATATAATCATAATTTTAAAAATAATAAGCACATAAAAATAAGAAAATTTTTTGTAAGAAACAAATAGTAAGTTTTACGACGCGCATGATATTTTCTGCAATAATCATTCTAATTACTAACAATAAGTTGATTTATAAAGTCAAATATATCCTTATTACATGATAGCTTATTTTATATAAATAAAAAATAAAAAATAATATTTTTAAAAATAAAAAAATACATTTTTTAAAAAAATGTTTTAAAAATTCGATTTTGTTGAAATATTTCAAAAAATTAAAAATTTATAATACTATAAATAGCTAGGATTTGAAGATTATGATAGAATTTATAATTCTGTAAAGTTTTATGCATCAAAGTATGATAGTTTTTGAAACGCAATGCGCGTAATTAAAAAAACACAAACTGAGAAAAGGGCTTTAAAGTTTTAAAATTGAATTTGAGAAAATAAATCTTAAAACTTACATGCTAAAATGCTCCAGGAACATGCCTTCCTGTTCCTGAAACAGCTCAATTTCTTTACTCTTTTAATTTTCTTGGCTCTGCGAGCTTCAAAAGATGATTCTAAGCGCCTCTGTTTTGACGTAAAGATTCGACGATTGTCACGTTCAGCCAGGGACACACAAACATTTCTGTTAATTTTCAAGCCAAATTTCTCTAAAATAGAAATAAGTATTAAATTTCCATCATTAAAAACACTGGTTGCTAGATTTGCAGCAATCTCTGCAATCTGAAGACTAGAACCAATCGTCTTAGGACAAAATTTCCAAATTAATAAATTTATACTTTCATTAGGATTCTGTGTCTTACCTCCTAAACATTTCTTCAGGAGTGCCGGATGAGATAAGTCTGAAAATACAGGCTTAATTACATCTCGAACAGCTTTAGCAACTGAGGGTTTGTGTTTATAATTTTGTAAATTATTATTAATTGCGGCATTATATACTTACACCATGTATTTGGATTTGTAGGACAAAACCAGTGCATCGGTTCATCATCAGTGCTGCAAGAATGACCCCAAACAGCCCAAATGGCTTTCCGCATTTCCTTTACACTAGTAGAATTGCATCGAATAGCATTACCATAGTAATGCGCAAGTTTATCAATTAAACTATCAGTTAACCTACCTTTACCGCCAATAGTTTTACCATCAGATAATTTCTTTTTACTATGTACTAATTTAAGCTTCCTAAGTATTGTACACAATCTCTTTTGCACATGGCCTACACATTCTATTTTCTGAATAAGATGGTCATCACCGTATGGCTTGTTTTCAGAAAGGGCATTGAATGTTTTTGTGTCGCCATCTCCTATGGAGTTCGAATATTTCAGGTTGTGAAGCTTTTATGATCGGTTAAAAATCCTCAACATCCCGTCAACCTCCATCTTATCAGCAGAGCCAGAATAATTTTTTCTACATGAAATCTTATGCGCTCTTTGCCATTTATTGTACTTGATACCAAACTTTACCCCTTTATAACTCTCGCATCCTTTGCAAAGTGAGGACAACACTTCCTTATCCAAATCCTTACCTGTTTTGGCCCCTATTACACAGTACATACTCCAATCAACGATGAATGTCCTCCTGTTTTCCAGGTACCATCACCACTTACCGTTAAAAGGTTTTCAGGTGATGAAGAATTTTCTTCGACAGCTGCCCTTTTCATGCTTTCTTCAGCGACTTCCTTCATAACACGTGGAAGTTTATTATTAATAACATCATATGATTTTTGTTCAACAGGATTAGGAAGACTCATTAAAGCACAAAAAGATTTTAATGACTCTAAACCTTGGCCTATGCATCTCATTGCTAAAATAGATCTTCTGTTAATTTCTGGAGCATTATTTTTATTCCCAGTGTTTTCACAGCTTGAAAAAGTACAAACACTCCCACAGTTTTTATAACGTATTTCAAAATTCGAACATAAACCACGAGTGGACTTTTCATTAATTGTTAATGGTTTATGACATTTTAAACAACATGATACTGATAAAATAGAGCTAAAAGTTGAAATAAAATCAAAAATACGATATCCTTTGAAGTTTTCACTTACCTTAACAAGATTTGACTTTAATGAAGTCTGAATTCCTGAGATTTTATTACTGGAAGCACACTTATTTGTGTCTTTCCTTTCTGCAACATATGTATGAGAACATACCTTCATGAATTGATTCCCTATAAATCTTCTTTTCTTAGGACGTTTACCTGAAGGTCTACGATGAGTATTTTCCATTTCAATCGAGAATTTTCAATTGTTTTCAATTTTGATTAACGGTTTTAAACAACGCTGTTTTGAATTTCGATAAGCAAACAACGTGCTAGCATTACCAAAACAGAATCAAAACACATTAAAAAAGCGTGTGTTGAGTTGTAAGCTTCCTTCTCAATTAAGCAAGTGTTTAAAATATTTCATGAGGCTTTTTAAAAACAGAAAAATAAAACGTATGCGGAAATCAAGAAAAAGTGGGTGTGGCATGTAGCAATTTAAACATTGTTATTACTAAATTGCTGTTTGGAATTTTTCGAATAACTTTCGAAGTTTTTGTAGTACTATCACGTGGTTGGTATCAAAATGTTCAAAAGAAAATGAGGAACAACATATATTTTTTTCGAAAATTCAAAAAAATCCAAGATTAACACCCTTAACAGCTGTCAAGTGATTTATTCTCAGTTTGGTTTGGCAATTCACCAAAACGATCATCAAACAAGGCGTAGATTCGTCGAATGGGCCCAAAACGAGATTGCCCTTGTTCCCAATTTTCATAAGCGAATTTTGTTTAGCGATGAAGCGCACTTCTGGTTGAATGGCTACGTCAACAAACAAAACTGCCACATTTGGAGTGAAGCTAATCCACAAGTGTATGTCGAAACACCATTCTATTCAGAAAACTGACTGGTTGGTGCGCTTTATGAGCTGGTGGAATCCTTCTTCAAAAACGATGAAGGCCACAACGTTACAGTCAATGGTGATCTGTATAGAGCCATGGTTACTAACTTTTTCATTCCTGAATTGAACAATCATGATGTCCAGGAGCTGTGGTTCCAACGAGATGGCGCAACATGTCACACAGCTCGTGCCACAATCGATTTATTGAAAGACACGTTTAGGGACCGCCTAATTTCACGTTTTGGACCTGTGAATTGGCCTCCAAGATCTTGTGATTTAACACCGCTAGACTATTTTCTGTGGGTCTATGTAAAGTCATTAGTCTATGCGGATAAACCACAAACGCTTGACCATTTGGAAGACAACATTCGCCGTGTTATTGCCGATATACGGCCACAAATGTTGGAAAAAGTCATCGGAAATTGGACGTCCAGATTGGATTACATCCGAGCCAGCCGTGACAGTCATATGCCAGAAATCATACTTAAAATATAATGCCACATAATTATCTTTCGAATAAAAAAAAATTCATGTCAATCGAATAAAACATCGTTGTTTTATTGCAATTTAAAGTTCTATACCTCTAAAAAAACACCCTTTATCATAAATTTCACAATACCAAGTTAATAATAAGTTTGATAACTACCAGTGACACTATGGGTTTGTATTAACACTTATTTTGACAATTAGTACGGCTTATAATTGATTCCTTAACTGCCGATTAAAAGTTAAGCAATTTGCTCTCCAATGGCACCGTTTTTCACATAGACGCGCGTATTTTGATGTTCTTTTTTCGGGGGAGGTAAAGGGAATACATAAGCAAATCCTCTGAGATAAGTAAATCCTTCGCAAACACTGTCAAGGTTCCTTTATTGCATTCCAAAACCTACGTAATAACCTTCGCTCATGATTGATACAAATACAACAAACAAAATAATTGATAGTCTAAAAAACTAAAAAAAAATATTTGTTGTTGATCGAAATAAAAAATAAATTATAGTTTATAAAAAAAACTAACAAACACGCTTTTATATTTAATCGAATAGAAAAGTAAAGAAATTATTCTTATAATAAGAATAAAATGATTAACTAGAAAGTTGATGTATTTACGGTAAAAGCGTGGGGTGGTCAATATCCGTTGTTATAATTTCTTACTTGTTATAATTCCGAAATGCACAGTAGGTGTAAAACTGTAGTACTAAGTTCACCACGCTTTTACCACAATGAACATTATATTTCTCGTTAAACATTTTCTTCTTATATTAAGGTTTATTTCTTATTTTTCAGCTGGATTAACTATAAAATATATTTTTAATTTTTTAAACTATAATTTCTATCTTTAAGTACACTTTACAAACGAAAAATGCCCCAAATTTTAGAGTAATTATAATTTTTAAAATATGGTAGTTAAAAAAAACGATTTTTAGTATATTTATACACAATTGGGTGTATAATTACTATATGACTTGTGTGTGTTGTGTTTCATTGCAAATCATCACACCCAAATATTATAACCAATGTAATACATTTCCTTACTCTAGACTTCAATATACATCAGCAAAATGGTAAAAATGTTTGAAACAACCATTTATTCTTATTGATGACGAGTGTAAATCTATTTGACTTGAATAATGATCATGATATCAGAATTCTAGGAATTTATTCCGAGTCAAGTTTTTAAAAATTTTATTTGAAGTAATGCTTTTTGGAAAACCTAAAAGGAGTTTTTTGTTCGGTCATTGCATAATGTCTTTTAAATTCCAAGAAGAAACTGATTTCTGCTGATGGATCACTAGAAAATCAATTATATTTTCTGACAGAGTTGTAACCATTTTTAAATAATATACTTAAAGAATAGTTGGAAATTTAAGATGTGAAAAACCATTAATCCGCAATGTTATTTTGTGTGCGCGTATGCCCATAGAGAGAAAATTATCTTACTGAAAATTAAAGGGATTATATATACTCTGAAAAGAGAAATAGTATCAGAATTCTAGTGCAAATAAATTAATTAGCTCTTTGTAGTGTATAATTATAGAGTGTATAATCATAGTGTGATTTGTTTGTAATGTGTAATATTAAAAGTGTTAATTTTTGTAATAACACACCACTATCATAAAAGGTATTATAACGCAATAAATGAAGATATTCTATTATATATATATATATATATATATATATATATACTATTATATATATATATATAGGAATTCCATCGTATTGATACTTACGTCAATGCAATACTCAGAAGGAGTTCTAAACTAATTGTCAGAAAAGAAAATCACATAAGAAAATAATATTAATTCTATTTCTTTTTCCTATAAGCACATGTATTGTAATACATATACAAATAATAAATTCGTTACTGGTAAAAACATTTTTTTTCGTTTTTAAACTCTACCAAAAGATATGTATATTTGACTTTCTTTTCAATTCATTAAATTTATTTTGTATTGTAGGTGATTGTGTTCAGTATTAAAGATTTAATACATTCCCACAAACCGTGACTCGTTTCATGTTCTAAAGAAATGTTTATATTTTAGATTATATTTCTAATACCATTTTATCATTCGACATTATAAAATGCGTTTCATTAAGGTATTCGACTACGTTCGGAACCATCATTTTAAAAAAGCGCATAAATGGATAATCTTCGGGATATTTAATGTCACTTAGATTAGAATACATAGATAAATATGTTTTAAGGACATTTTGAAAAAACAAAATTATTTAAATACAATATTTCGGCAAAAAATTAATTTCGAATAACCTTTTTTTCAAAACTTCATTTGTTCCTCTTTTGTGAAAAATGCTTCTATTATAATAGTATTGTACCTGTATATATAGCTCAGATCTCTGTACAGAGGCTCAACTATGATTTTTGAAAATTCACATTATTTTCAGTGTTACAACCCGTTAAAATAATTATCGGCGTTTTTTTTCTTAAAATTTTCTCCTCTGTTGTCGTAAAACATGGATAAACCCACTTCTAAGTTCTGTATTTAAAAAATTCTAGTTGAGCCTCTGTACAGAGGTCTGAGCTATATACAGACAAAATCTTATTATAAAAGAAGCATTTTTCACAAAAGGATAACATTTGGAAAATTGGTTATTCTATGTTCATTTTTTGTCAAAATATTGTACTTAAATATTTTTTTTATTTTAATACTATTCTTAAAACAATTTTATTTACATTTTCTAATCTAAGTGACACTAAATATCATAAATATTATCCAGTTATACGCTTTTGCAAAATTATGGTTCCGAAAACGTAGTCGTATACCTTAAATATCAACAGAAAACATTCTATAACAATGAAATCCTAAGACTATATCGAGCTCTTTTATTGCTTAAATATAGCTCTTAGCCTATTTTTTTCATGGGCAAAATCTCTCACTGTCACTTTCTGTTTCTCTTTATTTGTATCTATAACTTAAAAATAAACACAACAAAATAAGCAAAAGTTATTACTGCTCTCACCTAATCTAGAAAAAGCAACTACCTATTTTTTGTGGGGTCTCCTTATTTCTCTTTTTTTTTATAACGTCAATCCTTGGAATGCAGTAATAAATCCTTAGATGAACAATGAATCACGGATACATAATAAAGTGGATTAATAATATTTATTGCCCATGGAGATTGATTCTTTAGAGAAAACATTGACTTATATATCTTACATATCCCTTATAGGTTTTATGTTGTTTTGTTATATGGTTCTGTATGTTACAGAAAGTACAGCTTATACTTGTTTTGTGCTAGAAATGTACTTTTCAGGGTATATCAAGTTGCCTTGACGGACAGAGATAAATATGATTGATTCCCATGAATTATTTAACTGCCGTTCTCTCTCAAGATTCTATAGCTAATCGAGTTTATTTTTATGTTTTTCAATATTTGGAAGAAACTGAATGATATAAAGAGGCCAAAACCATCAACTAAATAATAATTATAATAATAATAAACCTGTTAAAATTACGTAAAGATTATTGTGAATTGCAAAGAGGCTAAAAGGGTGGCCTTTCGATTTGGCGATGTTTATTTAGATGTCTTCGCTTCATTACTCTCAGAACACCTATCGCCACATACATGTAGTTTGGCAACTGATTCTAGTTGGCAAAAGTTGGTATCGCCAAAGGAATATCTGTTCTGCATTTTAACATTGCAAACATAATCAGGATCGCATTCTCACTCATTATAAAATACATTTTTAGTGTGAATATATAGTTTTTCTTTATGGATCATGAAGCTCTCTAAGAATTTATTTACATCCGAATTTTTTGGAATATTTAGAACATGTGATCTACATAGTAAAAAAAAGTATATATTTTGCTTTTCAGAAAAAAAAATGCTATATTTTCAGTACTTCTTTCATTGTTGTGTTATTGTGAAGCATACGTTATAATTTATTTCGAAAATGAATATGCATTTTGTAGCATTATTTCCTTCATATATACATCATGAAATATTGAGTTACAATTGTTTGCATATTAGAGAATGTTTTCGTGTATTATTCCTGATTCCATAAATGCGATAAAATACAGCACCTAAAGAGAAAAAATTGTAATTAGTAGAAATTGTGACTCTCTCTCTCTCTCTGATAATATAAACATATTTGTAGTATCACAGTAAAAAGGTTGCAAATTTACATGGGCTTAAAACTGCCCACGACTCCAATTATGTGAATAATAATGAATTTTTTACTGGACTTGGATGAACAGATTACTACTTGAAGACAAATTGACGCAAACATTTTACTGTTAAAGTGTATAGCTCAGTTATTCATAGAATAACTAGGTCTTTCAAGAAATAACTTGACACAACTCAACTAAAGTATATAATTCAATGAAATATTTTATACTTTACCTAATTATTCTATGTAATAATTAGGTATTCTATGAAATAACTAAGGATAGATTGCAAAAGTGAAGAATAAACAACTTCAAAGAATGTTTATAAAATATTTGATCACAAATAGCTAAAATCTCTTGAAAAATATATTGTGTCTCTTGTTGCAGATGATAAAATTTATTATTGATCATATTGCTAAACTTTTACACAGAAAATGGAAAAAAGAATATGCTGCAAAAAAGAGGGATTATATTTAAATATTATCAACAAAAATACATGCTGGGAAGAAAAACTGTTGCTTCATAAATCATTGTGTAAACTTTTGAAAACAAAATGTAAGAGAATATTAATTAAAATTTTATGAAAAATCCTTTATTTTTTTTAATTTTCATTATTTATTAGAGCAAGAATTACTGTGATGACCCTTTGGATTAAACTACTTATTTTTGAAGCAATCACACTGTTTAGTATTACACATTTTTTTTACACGGCCACTTTTTAAATCCTTGGACAGTACCACAACTTTGAGCTGTTGCAACAGATTGATACGTAGTGTCAATATTTGGAACTTCTTCAATGATAATTACTTCTCGCTGATATATACAGAACTGATATCTAGAGCACAATTGTTCTATTTCATCTAATCGAAAAAATTCTTCCCAAAGCAGCAAGAACCGGTTCAAGGAATTTTCGAGTGTCGTATTTCATACTTTAATGATCAAGTAATTGTTATTCTATAGAGTAGAATTCAATAATTTTATATACTTTAAATAACTGATTTAGTTATTTCATGAAATACATAATTATTCTATAAAATAACGGATTCCATGCTTTAACGGTAACAAATACACAAAATATATTATAACCAATTATTTACAATTAGAAAAAATGCTATCTTCCTGATGTTCCGGAAATAGCTCTCTAAACCAGTGCTTCTCAAACTTTCCTTATTTGTGACCCAATATTCAATAATAATTTTCATCGCACCCCACCTCTCCATTTATACAAATAATAAAGCATTGAATTCAAAAATACTATACTTTGAAGCTAAAGCTACAATTCGACTTTAACCTCTTAAGTGCCAATGACGTATATATACGTCTCGCTCAACCAGTGCATTAAATGCCCCGGACATACATATACATGTTTCAAAGTATGATCTTTTCTGCGCTCTGCTATACATAAAATTATTCCGAAGTATTTCCTTATTTATTACTTTTTTCCCCTCCCCCAATGCATGGCATCCTCCCTATGGAGAAAATGGAGGCATTTTGGATCAAATCGTGTAACTTTTAATCGGCAGTGGAGGGATTATTTATGAAGCGTACAAATTATCAAGATAAGTGTTAATTTTTGAATATAATTTTATATGCGACACGCCCGTGGAGTCACTAGTAATTATTAAATTTGTAGTTAACTTAGTGTTGTTAAATTAATTATAAAATGCATTATGCACTACCGATGCACTTATAAGTGTATTATATCAGTACAAATGTTAAAGTTATTTTTTATTGAGTCAGAATATATATTTTGTTACTTTCAGTAAATTAATAATTTTTTATAATTAATGTTTTGTTTTCGACTTTTGAATATGCTCGCGGCCTCCTCGAACAGTTATCACACCCGTTTGGGGGAAGCGCCTCACATTTTCAAAAACGCTGCTCTAAACTGTTCCACTTGTCTTGTCGATGGTTCCTCGTTAATGTGATATTTTCACCAAATTTGTGTCACCTTTGGCTATATAGTCGCCAATATAGTGACCCTAGTCATGTCCTCTAGGGTTGCTACAACCTTAATTTTATTGTTTATTCTAGGAAGCGGATTTTGTAAATTTTTCCGAAAATAGAGTGTCAATTCAGATATTTACTTAAGCGAGGGGCGTGTAAAACTTCTAACTTACTGCAATTTTAGAGGTATTACTGTTTTCAATTTAAAACATTACTTCTAAAATGCATGATACTAATTCAATCTGAAGAAATATTTTTTTTAATTTTTATTTTCGCCTTATTTCGATTTTGTTATTTATCTCTGCTATTGATTCATTAGGTTCTGATCTATTTGTTTTCTGTCATCACTAAAGTTCCACTAATATTTGTACCATTGTCTCAGTTTTGTCAATGCACGTAACTAAGCCCAGTTTGGAGAGACTTATTTTTTTATAGTATTCTACCATTACTGTTGTTTTTTTTTTTTTTGACAATTTCTAAATTAATAATGTAAAAAAATAATATCTGATTTGCAGTTTAGAAGGCACTTTTGTTGTTTTCCCTTTCCAAAGATAAATCCTTTGGAAAATTCTTAATTAGTGGGATATGATTAATTTCATTCTTTCTTAGAATGCATTGTCTCCTCTTTTAATTCAAGCCAGCCGATGATGACATGATAAAAGAGTTAATTCCGAATGAATAACTATTCAGATAATATCTGTGTAATGAAGTTCAGTCAATGCAGACATATAAAAAAATCGAAATTCGTAACGCATTCACTGGTGAATGCAAATTGATGCAAAGAGTTAATTTCCTAATGAGCCGGGAATTTAGTCTGATTACGCATTCCTTAGGGATTAATGTTTTAAACATGCTGTGCCATCTTTATTTAAAATACTGAGTTTCTCCTTGAATAATTAAAATATTTTATTTAGCGCTTTATTTTTATTAATTTATTTTTTTGATTTCAATGCATAATTATCTCGATTAACTTATTATTTATTTTCGTATATATACAGGGTGTTGAAAAATTTGACCGACAAATTTAGAGGAGTGATATTAGGCAGCATGGGGATGACAATTCACAATAGAACATGGGATTGAAAACCACGTTTAGTTGTTAAAAGTTTTGATATTAATAAACCTCAGGAGAACGAAGAGCCATGACAAGGGAAGTAGCTAAGCAAATGAGGAGATTTGGAGAGTTGTGGTAGGGTTGAAGAAACCTGTTCGTATGTAAATTTTCAATTAGTCTGGATCGAATGAAAGTGGAGAGCAAGTTGTCATCGGAGAGTATTGCATAAAGCGCGGGTGTTAAACGTTCATTTAGTAGCAATGGCTGAATAGTTGAACAAAGCATATGTAGGCATGGACCCTGGGACAAGGATTTGATGTGGTGGACCTATTGCTTGGCTTCCACGCTCCCTAGACCTTAACCCTCGGGATTCCTTCTTCTGGGACCACCTGAAATCGCGTGTGTGTGAGTCAACGGAGGGTACTGTGGATGATTTTGCGACACGGACCGGCGTCGCTTCATCTTACATCGCCAGTACTTTGGATTTGTATGAACGAGTCCGACAATCCATCGTCGGTCTCGGCAATGCTATGACCTGTGTGGCCCCAAATTCGAACAATGCCAGTGCAGTTTTGGTGTCGAGATATGATTCATTGCTCTTACTGTAAACATGGTTTACGTCTATTAAATGTATTTCGAATTCTCTTATTTCCTCTTTTCATTCCTATCAACACCACATTCTTCATAACTATTTGTACGATTTATTCAGACTAAACGCGGTTTGCCACTTTAGGTTTTATGGCAATTTTATCAACCCTGTGATGCCTACTATCAGCCCCCTTAATTTTTTGGTGAAAATTTGGAACATCCTGTATATTGAAAAATGAATTGCGTTTTCATTCTATCAAATATGCTGCATGCATAAATGCATCAAATAAACGTGGAAAAATACTATGTCAAATACATTTGTTAGATTTTAAAATTTCCATGAAGACTTTGATGTTTAATAACATTTAATGGCATGGATTCTTTGTACAACAGATTCTTAACCAAAACAAAACTTCAATACATGGCGTAGGTGAATATTACAAAGTTCCTGAATAACCACCGGCGATATGTCTCATGTTAAAAAAAACGACTATATGTGTATATACTTTCAAATTTTAAAGATATTCCTTTATACTTTCGAGTCACATGTGAGATCTTGTAATATTTAACTGTTATCGCAACATCTGTTGAACTTATGAAATAAATTATGATGAAAACAAACTGAAAAACAGTTTTACAGAATAACAAGTGAATAAACTTCTAAGGCTTTTACGCAAGAAAATAAATGCTTTAGAGGCAAATATTGGATGAATAGGTGTTGTAAGGTACGAGAAAAGAAAAAAAGAGTAACGGTAAAGAAACAATTATATTTCATTGAAGATGTTTGTCAATAATGGCAATTCATGTGTATTTTACTACCAAATAAAAAGGATATTTCTGGATTCAAAAAGGGGTACAGTTTATCCTGATTGAAAACGATGTCATACATTTGAGGCATGGGCTTATTTAGGTTATCAATGAGAAACTAGAGTTTATCTCTATCTTATGTAGGAATGGGCTTTCCAATTGCTGAATTAGTCCTGAGAGTGATAAACGACTACTACTCCTTACTAGAGTTTCCCAAATATATTCTGTTCAATTATATCTGAGGTTGAATTATACTGACCAATGCATTCGAAGGATTATTTCATTGAAAGAGAAGCTGCTGAATTGTTGAACACGGCGTGCGCTGTTCATATCAGAACCTAAAACGAATTCAACACTGATGGATGCAAAGTAAAGAACCGTAATAGAAGAAACTCAGAACGTAATGTAGAAACTCATCTATTTCGCTTAGCCCCATTAAGCTTCCATTCTTAATAATGTACAAGTCATTGCGACCAATGATAGAAATACCAGCAGAGACCACATCTCTTCTTCCCTACCAAATTAGATACTTTCATACACAAATGTATGATTATTCCAAAAACTAGGTTTTCTGCAAATTAAAATTTTACCTATTGCCAGGTTGTACACTGAAGTGGGGACTCGTCCGTGATGGACGCATTGCTCCACTCATGTAGTCCTCATATTAAATATTCCGGTGGCCACTCTCTACGGGTAGTATGATGATCCTCTCACAATGAAACATATACCATATGCCTGTCAGAATATAAATCCATATGGTGAAGTTTGTTTCTAACTGATTAGAGACTCTGGTACCAGTAGTCCTCTGAAGCTGTCGAGAAAATTTGTCTTTCACAACAAAGTTTATTTTAACTTTTAATGTTAATACTCATTTTGTGCTGCTGTAGACGACCTTGTCCTGATTCTCAGCTGACATTTCATTTCGTTTTCAGAAACTGATTCAGGAGGAAAATAGGAATGACAATTTAAAAAACTCACCAAAAACTTCCCCTACAACGGATTGTATTTGACTTGACTTTCAACGACCGAAAATTTACCAGGCAGAAAGCAGATAGTCTTCAGCTAAGTCATGTTGTGGAGACATCGCATTTACTGTTAGAAAACACTCAGAGCGTGCATATTGTTTTTAATCAATCCCTGCAGAAGGAGTGTTGAAGAGAATTTGTTTTTCATTAATAATCCAAAACATGTGGGTTTCCACGTTATATACAAGCTAAGCCTATTTCTAACTTTACTTACTTTATAATTTTACTTTTTAACCACCTCTATTTCATTTCTGTTAAAAAGATCTAAATTATATGGTTGCTTCATTCGAAACTCTCAATAACCTTAAATATTTTGAGAGTGTATTATTTTCGAGGATAATAATTCTAATTTAAAGCAAATTTAAAGTGAATCATATCGAAAAATTACTTATAATAGTATGATAACATATAATATTCATTATAATATATTATAATAATAACAAAGGTTATACTTTTGAATAATGGAAACGTAACACATTTCTTCTTGATGAATTAAATTTTGACTGTTTAACTTATTTTTCAAATAATCAGGAAAACAAATTGATTTTTGTATACGCAACTTGATTGAAATTAATTAATTCACCTCTTTTTTATATTTTTAAAGTTCTCAGCGATTCTTGAACTCCCTAAAATGATTCTTATTTCCTTCCTACTGATTATAACCGTATATTGTATTCGATTATTCATTTATCCTTGTTCCAAAGCTTTCGGAAGAAATCTAATTTAGGAAGAATGCTGCAAAATAATTCGTTTCATCATGTTTTCACGGATAATCCTATTTGTTTCTTTGCATTTAATCATGTAGCTTCAATTTCCAACTCAGAATTAGAAAGCGCTTTCTCAAGATTTGTTTACACGTCACACAAAACAAAAATAAATAATTAATTTCTGTTTCTGTATCTGACGAAATACTTTCCATTAGGAATAGTCCTCTAGGTTGAACATGACTTCACTGCAAATAATACAATTTAATCAGTCTTATTAGCTTTTATTAGTCTTTTTGTTGAGAATTACTCGAAAATGAGAAAATTAAATGAAATTATTGCTTTGTTCATTTTTATAAATCAACCTATTTAATAGAGTGGAATGTAAATCAAGAAACAAAATTAGTGAAAAGTACCGAAATTAAATTCAAACATATCAAATAAAGCAAAAACTTTATAAATTAAATTAAATTTATTAGTTTATAGTGAAATTACAAGATTGATTTAAGTCATTTTATCTACTCATACTTTTCCGTGTACATCATTTTTATTTATTATTTCGAAAAATGCAACATGTTCTTTAAATACCCATTAGAATGAATTCCAAATAGATTAGTATAAACTGTAAGGAATCCCCATTCACACACATTTAATGTATTAATTTTTAAATGTGTCCATATTTTCAGAGATAGGGAAAATTAATGTTTCCATTAAATAAAATATGCTTTGGGATTGTTAATATTTATGCATTTACTTTTCTTCTAATATAAGGTTCAGAATTTCATTTCATTGATCCATTTGGCAATGTATTGTGCTTTTAGATAGCTTTTAAGCAAAATAAACTAATTTTTCCTTTTAATAACTATTTGAGCAAATGTCTATTATATTTTATTGAGCAATATTTTAAATTATGTTTGAAACTCAAAGAGTTGCACAGACCTGGATTTTAGAATTAGTATCATAATTATTCTTCCGTAGTTATTAAAAAGAAAATACTTCTTTGTATTACTTCATATATTCTTATTATAAAATCGTGTTAATTATATTTTTATTTATTTCTACTTGATTTTGATTTCGTGCTATACGATTGTAAAACCTAATTTTTTATTACTCTTTTCAACGTCAAAATTTCTCTCAAATTTTATTAATTATTCATTTCAATATATTTATCTGCTGAATTGTATGAAGTCTCATGGGGTAGCGTTAAATCAACTTATTCTTTTTTCATCAAATATTCAAGTTGAAACTTCGTGTTGATAGAAATACTCTTAAAGTATTTCGTGATCTACTAATTTCTAAATATACAAGCAATTACATTTTTAATGCTATTGTAATGCATATAAAAAACTGTGAAATTCGCTTAAGTATAATTTCTCTTGCGATTTATTTACAAGCTCATCGATATATCTAAGTAATGTTTTAGTGAATTCTTACAAACACGTTTAAAAATGCATAAATTCAAATATGATTTATAATTTATGCTTTATTTAATCTCGAAAAAATTAAATGCATCGCTTCTGACTTAATTTACGATAATAAATGACGTAAACTTATTATAATGTATTTAAATATGTGTAAATTAAATAACTGTTTTAAAATATATTAGTAATATAAAAATTATTATTATTGTCCGATGAAAAATTCTTTAATCACTGCATTGGACGCGTACGATTAAAAATACCTAATTTGTGAAATTCTCCTATGCTATAAAAAACTCCAATAAACCAAGAAAATACAATCAGAACCCTATTTAACGAATCCATCTGGTCCGAAAATTTTCTTCTTTAATTCGAGGTTATTCGTTAGATCGGAGTCCAAGGAAATACAAGATTTTTGCACTTACCTTTTGGAAATTCTACAAAAACCAACTACAAAAAAAGTAACCATAGTTAGAAATAACTCATTTTTTATTCGGCAGCTAAAAATATTATTAGTGAATTACCACGCACAGTTAGTGGGAAATATTTAAATACTGGATGATAGATGTTTAAAAATCTTTAATTTCTGACTCGAAAAAGTTCTGTTTTTGACTTCATTCAGAAAATAAAATGCTGCAGTGCTTCTCAATATTTCAATATTTGTGACTCATTATTCAAACATAATTTTCATTGCAATCCTCCCCCTTTCCATACAATGACAATGCATTAGATTCGATAATAAGATAGTCTGACGCTAAAGCTACAATGCACTCAGCCAGTGCGTAAATTGCCCTGTACGTATACATATGTCTTTCCGAAATGCAATTTTTTTCTGTGTTCACTGCTATCCATAAAATTATTCCGAAGGCTTTGGAATGCACTAAAATGACCTTGACAGTGTTTACGAATTATTTACTTATTTCGGAGGATTTTCTTCTTTATTCTTTTTCTTCCAACCTCCCTCCCCCCTTCAATATACCTCATACTCTTGCTTAGGTGTTTAACGGTGGAATTGGGGAGCCAGTTGCATAATATTTAATAGGCATTTTAGGGATTAATTACAAAAGGGATAAATTATCAAGAAGTGTTGAATTTGCATATAATTTTGCACATGATAAGATTATGGGATCGCTGGTAATTATTAAACTTGCTCTTAACTGAGAATTGCTAAACTAATTATAAATTACATTGTGCAGCACTGATACATTTATAAATGTATTATAACAGCAAAAATGTTTTTTTTTTTTACTTTTATTATGTCAGAATGTATTTTGTGTTTGTTTACTTTCAATAAATTAATAATTTTTAAAATAATTTTTTGTTTTTGACTTTTCAATATGCTCGCGCTCCCTCCCAGGATTATCCCACCCCCTAGAGGGAGCTAAGCATTACAGTTTGAGAAGTGCTAAAAAACTGCATCATTTACCTTCTGCGGCATAAGGTATGTTTTCACAGTTTCCAAACAATGTAAAATATTAGAAAATGCAACACTTTCTAAAGAGTTTCTAGGAGTTTCATTATCAATTTCTGCATCAGAATCGCTATTCATTAGCTTGGACAATTTTAAACTATATCCTCAATTTCAGTTGCACAGACAGCCAACCCATCATCACATGAAAAATAGTCTTTCAAATCTTAAAATACCCCCGACGTTGTGGAGCGGAATGATATTTCCATTCCTACTTCTGCCTATATGGTATTTCCAATTATTTGAAGCTGTAAAAAGCACACGTGAAATAATTCGTGAAAACCCGATTGCACAGTCTAATTTTTTACTTAGACTTGAAATGAACCAGGATGGTACGTTTTACTTGTCCTAACTCAGCTTGGGGAAAGCTGGGAAGGTGTTAAATCTACGTTAGATTATACGAGGGGCGTTCCGAAAGTACACTTTGTCATTTTTTCACGTAGAAAATTTATTGCCAAAATATTTGCATCACGACACATCTTTAACTATATCTTTTACACTACTCTTCGACATAGTCACCTTCCATTGAGTCATTCACCGTTTCGTACGAACAGTTTGAGAAAACCATTATTATTCAACTAAACTCCAATTCAAGGAATTGTTGCATAACCTGCTCTGTCTCAGCATTGATTTTGCAAGGATTTCTTCATCACTGGTGAACTTGTATGTTTCCAAGTTATTGAGGAATACCATGCCCTGTATTCTGGTAACGTTATTTTCATTTTTAGATACAGGGGGACGCCCATTTCCATCTTCATGTTCCACATCCAGCCTTCCTTCGTTGAACATGTAACACCAGTGGCCAACCATTTGGTGAGACAAAGACTTTTTACCATATATAGTCTGTGGCCATTTTGGAGGATGGACACACTAGTATTCTATATGGATACACTAACAGTGGCGTCTTCAAGCACGGGCCAAATGGACTGGGCCTCGATCACAGGGGGTCAAGGCCTCGATCACAATGGGGGGCACATCTCTCGTTCTCGATTCAGCCTTAAAGATAGTGATTCGAATAATTTCAACGGTCAAATGTTACTTATGGCTATATTCTCTGAAAAACCGAGAATTTTGGACGATATATCAACTGGCTACATGTGATGAACGTCGTCCAAGTATAGGGCTAGGCCTATCACCATACATCATCATTACTCAGGCGGCAGTCGGTCGAACTGGTTTGTAGGAGTGTAAATCATACACATTTATTTATTTTTTGTACGGATATTTGACAACTTTTTCTATGTACTGTCGAATTTTAAAGGTCATAGATGAGGCCTACATTTGTGCAGGGGTCAAGAACCTACTTTTTCGTTCGCCTCAAGAATTCTTAAGAAATCCCTGCACACTAGCCATTATAACACAGTGCATGCTTCTTTTGTCAACCACGTTGTTAGTGTACATTTTCCTGATGTCGTGATTTGTGTTTAAATTACCTTGGAAACACCTTCTTATTTCTCAGCTGTCTTCTACGGCGTTCGCGCATGCGTCCTCCTTCCAACATTGAAGTCACTGAATCAGCATCGAATGTGGTTTCTTATTGTGATTGTTTTAATTGGTGTACACAGACGAAAACGAGGAAACTTTCTTTCCGAATGTTCCTCGCATTACTAATTAAATTAACTCCTCTGTTTATAAATTGCTTCTTTTTTAACTTCTTTTTTGAAGAAAGTTAAATTGTTCGTTATGTTTTTATAAATAAAACAATAAAGTATTTATTTAAATTCTCAAAATGCATTTCTAAGTAAAATATAAGTTATGTAAACAGAAACCAAAAAAAAAAATTCTTCTTTAGACATATTTATTTTTCTCAGAAAATATACCGATATTCATTTAGTTGTGTATGTTAAATTTTACTCATTCAAATGTATTATATATAAAATTCATTTAAGAACTTTGGAATAGTCAATAACTTTTAAGAACAAAACTTCAAGTCAAATAGACCAATTTTGGCATAACAATACTCTTTACGGACCAAAATTCCATAAAAATGCAATGTTTTGCATTGCATTGTAAAAAAAAAAAAAATGAACTTCAGAAATTAAAGCAAATATTTTTCAAGAAGGAATTTTTTAACATATAGTAAACACAATTTACAAATTGCAAAAAAGGGGAATGACCGAAAAGTGTAAAACATACGAGTAATTTTTTAATAAACTCCATGCTAATCCATTTATAAAAATCCATATATTACCGCATAAAAAGAAAATAACTTTTCACTTTTATATATTACAATGTATTTCGCAAACACAAAAAAAACTTCTATCGTGCTCATCTGAAATAATATTACTTAATAGTAACTTAAAGGGGAATTAATTCTTTTTCCATGTATTTGTAATGGGAACCATTTGTTAGGTAAGAAATCCCAGACATCATTTTTCAAAGTGTCTATTTTATTCTTTCTTGGAAAAAACTGTCTTGTAATCAAATGGTTTTACATAAAACATAATTTAGTTTTTTTTTAAAAAAAAGGAATAGTTCAAGTGCAATTATTTTAATTAAAAGTGTAATTCTGTTTTCAAAATTACCTCACAATAAAAATGTAAGGAATTCTACTTTCAAAGATCAAATAGTTTATTGTTATTTCTGTTTTTAGTGTTACGTTCACGGTCCAGAATTCAGAATGAAAATCTTTCCTTATCCAAAATTAGAGAACCAAAGAAAAACCTTTTCTTTTTGAAATTTTTTGAGGTATTTCATTAAATATTTAATTACCCAAAAAGAATGTTTTGTGACGATTTTCTGATTTACATATGCGATAATTTTGGTTAGTACAAAATGATTACAATGCAATCTACTTAAAAAAAATTCTGTGAATTCTTTCAGGGCAAGAGTTTCAGTATTATAACAAACAATATTTGAATTAAAATATATATAATTAAATAAAATATTATATTATTTTTATATTTGCTCCGGTAGAAGCGTAATGATTCACCAGAAGATGAGACAATTTCTTAAATTATTTTCTTTAATATGACTATCTGATGACTATCTAAATTCAAATTAAGCTATGGGAACCCCCATTTTAAATACTAATTTAAATATCTAAAATATAAATTTAGTATTTATCATAAATAGCAAATCCTCAACAACAATAAGCGTCCTAGAATGTCTCGTATGTTCCTTACAATTTGAACCACGACAATTTCTAGGACAGACTTCTCTAACTTCGAGTCGCCGTAGGGCAACAATCACCACCATCCTCATTCCTCTCTTCACTTGACTTTAAACAGCACCCCTTATTAACATGAATCGCGGTTGCTTTAGAAGAAGTCTTTTTATAATCATATAACGTTATAAAAGTGTCAGTCCTACTGGATTAGTGAGAATCGCAAACAAAACCCGTTACGACACATTTGCATAAAGTTTATTCACCGTGGCAAGTCATGTATTCAAAATTTTCCATGCTAATTAATATTTATTTTTAAGAGCTGTGATACCCCTTCCCGGGTGTACCATCTCTTCATCCACGTGACCTAGATTTGTAGGAGGATATGTTTCATCGCCCAAATTTGCCATAATAAATCTAATTTATTATTGTCTAAATATATTGATCAACACAGCACAAGTCTTAGTAGAGGGATTCCATCAGGAGTGATACAACGTAAGTCTAAACTTTAAGTAAATAGTGCCTGAAATCCTAATCACTATTTTTATGAGAAGTTATCCTCGGAATATTTATCTATCTTAGATTCCTTAACACACTAAAGAGACCGTTCTATGATTACACTTCTATATTTAATAACTTATCAACAACTTACGGCAATCAGCATCTCAACTTTCTGTCTCCTTCTATCTTATTCTTCTACTATTCTACTATTATTTTACTACCACGCGAATACTAAAACTCCATTTTATATCTATTAACTAATTTGCATATCGCGATTTCTTCTTGAGAGGATTTGATAGAAATAACTCAAATTTGACCCCAAAGATTCCCCAAGAAAATTAGTGTGAAGCCCCGTCACAGAACTAAGTGCAAAACTTAATGCAGCGCTTATTTTGAATCTAGAGATAAGAAATTAAAAACAAGCTCTTTTATCGTTTCAAGAATATTTTTCAGGGTATTTAAATACTATAGAATTGTCTCTCAAACTGCGGGGCGGAACTCACTAGAAGGGCCTGATAGCCCTTCGAGGAGTATATGAAAAAGTCAAAAACAAAATATTATGAAAAAAAAATTATTGAAAGTACACATGCAAAAAATATTCTGACATAATAAAAAAAATTAAGTGACATTTACACTGATACAACACACTTATAAATATATCAGTACTGCGTAAAGTATTTAAAATTAATTTAACAATACTAAGTTATGAACAAGTTTAATAATCTCCAGTGACCTTATGAACCTGTCATATAATATTGTATGCAAAAATTCACATTTATCTTGATAATTTATTTTGTTTATTATTAATCTCTTAAACTCCGATTAAAAATTACGCTATTCTCACCCCAATACTACCGTTTAACACATAGGCGAGTGGAGTATTAGGGAGCGGTAGATGGAAAAGGAATACATAAGCAAATCCTCTGAAATAACTAAATCCTTCGCAAACACTGTCGATGTCATTTTATTGCATTCCAAAGCCTTCGAAATAATTTTATGGATAGCAGTTCGCAGAAAATACTGTATTTTGGAGACGTATATATACGTCCAGGCAGTTAATCACTGGCTGAGTGAAATGTTTATATACGCCGGTGAAGCTTAAGAGGTCAAAGTCGTGTTATAGGTTAAGCGTCCAAGTATAATATTATTGAATTCAATAAATTGTCATTTTATGGAGGAGGGAGTGAGATTAAATTTATAATTAAGTATTGGGTCGCAAATATTTGAAGTTTGAGAAGCACTGTATACCGTCAATCAATTAATTTCAAATGAAAAGACCTCGTCAAATGCAATGATAGGTCTCCAATTACTGAAAACCATTTTCCAGGGTTGTTCTAAAACAATAATAATGATGAAAACGTTTGACAATGTCTTTTAAATCGCCGACATTTTTTTATTTCGTGAAATTAGTCGATGGTATGATACATACGTACGATTTAAAGGTACTTACATCTTGTAAGAATGTTTTATTAGTTCAATATTCATTGTTTTCTGTGAATACTTATTGAAAGTATTTTTAACCCTTTATCTACCGACGGTACTTATTAATACCACTCACTTTACAATTACGTAGATTAACAATTTTTACAAATACTCTGACGATACTTTGCAGGAATAAACTTTTAAATCCACTTTTCCAATATATATGGTAGCACGGGTTCTATGATGAGTATTTTAGCGGGGAAGGTGAATAGTTTTATTGCAGAAATTACGTTTTCAGCGCATTGCGAAGATTTTTCTTTTTATTCCGAAAATATAATGTGTCTTAATGTAAAAATGTTAGTATCAAAATGTAAGTTTATCATTTTTTTTGTATGTAAATAAACAGCTTAGAAAATGATTTGACTATTTATTTTAAGTGAACAGTTTATATAATTAATTTTACAGTTGATTATCTTTAATTAATTAATTAGCTCTAACGGGTTAAATTTCCGAAAGTTAAGTATTTTGTTTATGTATATCCCTTAATTTCCAATGTAGTGATTAAAAAAATATTGCATGAAAAAAATTGTACTAAATCATAATGCGGTTGATAAAGGGTTAATATTATATCTCAATGAGTAGAGCTATCTTAATTTGAAATTTAATTTCGTAGAAATACCTAAAAGTTATATATATATATATATATATATATATATATATATATATATATATATATATATAAAAGAAATATTTATTATATATAAAAAAAGAAATAATAGATAAAGAACATAACAAGAAATAGCATAATAAAAATATAAAACCTGAACATGAAGAACAAAATTATAGAGAAATAAAAAAAGAAACTACAAAAAAGAAGAACCTAGCGAGTCAGACAGCAATTTCGGACATAGGACCGAATAAGTGGGGTTAAACTAGTTTGAAGGCGCCAACCTTCCCCCTTTGCAACTCGGTAGGAAAACCAAATAAAATAAAATAAACAAAACTTCAGAGTTTGGATAACACAGAGAGTGTGAAAAAACCACTCATTACTATTATGTAATAAACTCTCCCAAACTCTTAATGCAAAAAAATCACAAAATAATTGCGTAAGAAAAGTAGAAAAATGCTAAAACAATTACATGAGAAAAGTATCTTTCAAGAAATAATTTAACAAAATTTCTTTACTCACAGAGCTTTTACGAGGAGAATCAAGCGTCTTGACATTAATGAAAATCGATTATTCACCAAGTTAAAAAATTCGAAAATACATAAACACATCTTTTGAGCTGACTTTTAAACCAGACAGCAAAGACAGGTATAAAAAATGACGACAATCAAATACGGTAGAATTTGAATTGGTTGATTGTCAAAAATGTAAATTTGCTAGGCTCTAATTTGGTTGGTTGTCAACAATGTGTAAGATGTTCAAGATGTGTGTGGAAAAAATGTAAACTGTGATATGAGTGTTATGATATAATCTTCACAGCAAGACCACTAACATGCTGACTTTGAAATCCTATTGTTGTGTGGTGGTTTTGGAATTCGAAGTAGCAAGACGGTTAATGTATTTGTGATGAATATTAGTTCCTAAGAAATTAAAAGGGTATTCATGATCTAAACAACATTGAAAAAATTGTTTTATATTATTGTATTTATCTATTTTGTGGGTAGTTAAGTTATCATTTCTAAATAAAAAATTCAAAATGATATTTCTGTAAATTGATATATGCAAATTATTATTCCATACGGGAATTTTAATTATATGGAACTTAAACGAATCTCTTTTGTCAAAAATGTTACTGACTACATCATTGTTAATAAGATGCAAGTCTAAATCCAAGAATTCCACCATATTAGAGTTGAAGTTAGTTTTAAGGAGCTTGAGATAATCAGGGTAGAACGTAATATTTGGTTTGTATTCACTATTTTTAACAAAATTATTATATCATCTATATAACGATAAATTAAGTAAGAATCATTTACAACATAATCTATTTCAAAAAAATGTAAATATAGGTTCACTAAACAATTACTAGCTGGACCACCCTGAGGTAATCCTTTGATCTGTTTATAAAGATTCTGATCAAATGCATATATATATATATATATATATATATATATATATATATATATATATATATATATATAATATATATATAATATATATATATATATATAAATGTTACATATATATATATATAAATATATATAAATGTTACATATATATATAAATGATTATTTTATATATATATATATATATATATAAATGATTATTTTAATTTTTTTTTCTCAATATATAGCAAACACTGTTCAGAAGTTTTTTGGGTACATTCTAAAAAAAATATCTTCAAATAATTTAGGGTACGTTTTTCTTAAGAAATTGAGAGGGCGAAATATTTATGCGGTTTAAAATTTAAACTGATTAAATTTTTTTTCTTTATAAAATATTATGTATTCTACTATTTATTTTTAAAAATGAAAACTTAATTTATTTAAATATAAATGAATAGTTAAAGGTAAAATGTAGAAATACTATATTTTTAACAGCATGTCACTAAAAGTGATTACAATATGAAAATTATTTATAGAATTTGGTAATATCAATTATCTTCAATTGATTTTATTCTTATACTTTGAAAATCCCTTCCAAATAATTTCTATGAACTAAACATGATGTTGTGTTGTTTGGGCCGTGGGTAGCCTAGTGGTTAGAGCATCGGACTCCAGACCGGAAGGCCTGGGTTCGATGCTCGATGTCACCAAATACACTCCGAGTGCACACGGAGTACGTGCTCGTTAAAATCAGTGGGTCCGTAGTCTTGTGGGCTTATACACTAGCGCAGGAACTGGAGAATATTTCCCTCCCCTTCAGTTCACTTGCAGAAATTGTGGAGGTGGAGATAGAGGTCGTGTCGCCATCTATCGTCCCTTCGGGGAAGTTTCTCTGAGCTTAAATCGCACTGTCACCTGTATGGTGCTCAAGGCCAACGACAGGCGTACCTCTTGCCCATGCCACGATGAATTTCGTGCGCCTCGTTCTGACTACGTCAGACAGGTGGCATTAGCCACAACAACAACACAACAAACATGATGAACTTTCTTTCAATAGAAAAATTCTTCTAACCGTACATTTCCTCAGCATAAACTAGGTATTTTTTAATAATATAAAAGCGGGAATATTTTGAATAAGTTTTTTTTAAATATAAATAACTTTATTTAAATGAAAATTTTTAAATGTTTCAATTTGGCTTTAAAACATAAAAATAGACGATAACAAAAAGTATTTTGAAATCCTTCAATGATTATGAAACAAAGCTGGATACATATTATAACCTTGCGATTTACTCAGTAGTCGTAACAAAAGATTTATAAAGGCATTTAGAATTTTCCTAGAAGGCTTTACATAAATATAAGGATTTACATTTAAGTAAAAAATGTTGAATAAGTATAAAAAAAACATATTTACCTGTGGTTGATAGAAAATATATACATCCTGGCTACTTTTCATTATAAGGGCATTTGAAATTCGATTTAGAAACAGTTTTTGGTTTGTTTCAACATACTGTTTAATAATACACGAATATTTCAAGAAACGCATTATATTTTCAAAGTTTCAAAGAGAAAACAATGCAATAAAATTTATAACAGCGATACATATCGTATTTTATTTGAAAGAAATTTGAATAAGCTCGAAACATATTTTGTAAATGCTGAATTTTCGACGCAGAAATAAAAGCGGATATTTCAAAAACTGTATGGAAAATTTTTTTACACAAGCAAGTTTTATTATACATTATATTCAGTATCTAGTATAGCATAAATATTCCTTTATAATATGGTCTTAATCTAGAAAACCAAAAAAAAAATTCTGACACGCCGAATTATGCTTAAGAATCTAACAATTGGCACAAAGAAAGAAAAAAAATGTATCAGACTATACAGGCTAAATGAAATGTGGTACCATTTTGTTTTATAAGAAGGAGAAATATGTGCATTTACATACAAATTGTTCATATACTTAGTTCATATTTTTCATGTATAATTTTCATAATATATTTAGAAGGTTTATATAATGCTCTCTCTTCTCAGTGGCGCAGTAGCCTATTGGAGGACCAAGGCTACTTATATTTC
This sequence comes from Trichonephila clavipes, assembly GCA_019973935.1. Classification (NCBI taxonomy): domain Eukaryota; kingdom Metazoa; phylum Arthropoda; class Arachnida; order Araneae; family Nephilidae; genus Trichonephila; species Trichonephila clavipes. The sequence continues at coordinate 144,097 of BMAU01016035.1, read as the reverse complement.
ATTTTGAGGTAAAATTAACAAACGTTGACCGGTCCGCGGTAAAATTAACAAACGGTGACAGGTCCGCGGTAAAATTAACAAACGTTGACCGGTCCGCGGTAAAATTAACAAACGTTGACCGGTCCGCGGTAAAATTAACAAACGTTGACAGGTCCGCGGTAAAATTAACAAACGTTGACCGGTCCTCGGTAAAATTAACAAACGTTGACAGGTCCGCGGCGATAAAAAGGTCGCGGAGAACTGCCTTATGCAATTGCCCGATTATTTTTTTGTAAGATATTAGATCTTATATAAGACACTAGCACTAGCGTAACTAGTCTTGAGGAGTATCTGCATCAAAATTAATTGGGCGCCTCTTGTTTGGGGTTCCTTAATACTTTACATTTGTTTGCTTATTTTTGTAGGGGCCCCGTATTATTCATACGGCACGGTAGCTAGGCCCCTGTCTTTACTAACAATTAGTGAGTTAATGATTTCTATCGTCGTACTATACAACAGCATGAAGGTTGTTGGTGACAGACCTCGTAATTTTGAACCTCGGTCAAGTGACGAGGATGACACTTATGTTGCTCCCTCCCTCTTGAAACTACTGCTCCACGCAAACTGGAAAACCTTGTCTGGATATATTTAAAGTCTTTCTGGCCCTGTAAAGTTGCAGATAGACTGAGTGGCACTATAGCTCTAACTCATTACACGCCGCCATGAGTTTGTGACCCTAACCACTAGTGTACTGGTGTTCCTGGTGTCATGCAAATGTCACACAAGTTCTTCGTTTGTTGATAAGTATTGCAAGCAAAATAGAAAAATAAATATTTAGTTTATTCTTAAAATTTGTATCCAGTATAGCTTTTACCGAACGTACTAATACATTAAACCCATTGTAAAAACGATGTGTTAGCAGTTAATCCAGTGTTTCACAAAATGTGGGGCGTGATAACTCTACGACGGTGATGCGAGCATATTGTGAAATCGAAAACAAAATATTATTTAAAAAAATTAATAATTTACTGAAAGTAAACAAAATAAAATTTGTTTGACATGATAAAGAAAATACACATTACATTGATATAATACACTTATAAATGTTTTAGTAATGCACAATTTTATAATTTAACAATACCATGTTAAGAAAAAGTCTAATAATGGGAGGGTGAACCAAAGGCTCCATGGGCTTGTCATATTCAACATTATAAACAAAAATTATCACTTATCTTGATAATTTGTATGGTTTATAATAAATCGCTTCATTGCCAATTAAAAAATAAGCGATTTGCTCCCCGATGCCACTGTTTCCCACGTAGACATGCGTATGTGAAGCATTGAGGGAGGGGGGGGAGAAGAAAGAGAATCAAACTAAGCAAATAATTCGCAAAAACTGTCAAGGTCCTTTCATTGCATTACAAAACCTTCGGAATAATTTTATACAATGAAGTGCACAGAAAAATCGTACTTCGGAGAGACGTATATATACGTTCGGTGCAACCAAGTCGTTGGCTGAGTGAGACGTATATATACGCCGGTGGCACTTAAGAGGTTGAAGGCGTATTGTAGCTTTAGCGTCAAGTAGAGTACTACTGAATTCATTGCATTGTTATTGTATGGAGGGGAAGAGATGAAAATTATGATGGAGTATTCGGTCGCAAATATTGAAGGTTTGAGAAGTAATGACCTAAAATCTGTGTGTGTGTGTGTGTTCATTCTATTAAGCCAAATGAGCCGTGTAGAGGTGAGGATGTCCGTTAAATCTCTTAATCCTCTTATTGGAGTGGTATGGAAGTTTAGAAATTAGAATGGCTACGTCCATTACTTATCTGTAGGTGATAATTACAAAAAAGGTCTATCACCAAAAACTCTCTTGGAGCTTCGATAAGAGATTTAAATAGAAGAATTATCCACTTAACTGTGAATAGTTTCTTCCGTTCAACACTAACACATTATAATTAGTAAAATTTATTTTTAGTTATACTGTTATTTAGTTCTTGTTCTTTTGAAAATAAATCAAAAGAAGATAATCAAGGTTTTGGAGTCACCATATTTTACAAAACAATTTTCTGAAAAAAATCAATTAAATTTTACCGTTCCATTATTCTGCGCTAATATTTAACAATAAATAATAAGCGTAACTGCATCACTGAAAAAATTTTTTAGCAATGGAAAGAAATTGATTTTTGAAGTTAATATAGATTAAAATCTATGTGTGAAGGCAAGTTAACACTGTACATAAAGCCTCCGTAAAAAAGCAATTGATATTTTTAAAAGACTTATTTGCCGATGAAAATTAAATTTCTAAAAGCTCTTAAGCAGTAACACTTGTTTACACACAATTTTAATCAAAAGTAAAGCATATAACAATAAAGCAAAGGAAGAAAAAAGGATGTGCTGATTTTTAAATGGTTTAAATATTACGAACACTTGTTTTTTCCCTGAAAATTTTAATTAGATCACTAAGCGTGCTAGACCGATAGAAAAAGTGGTGGCTTTCATTTGAATCTCTTTGATAAAGTTACACTTATATTTTTATTATTCTTAAGTGAATTGTTTTATTTCTAACTAAAATAATTTTACTACTTATTATAATTAAATAGAATGTTCAGAAATCCTTATACTTTCCTAATTTTTATTTCTTGAAAATTGTTTATTAAAAAAGCAATGTCTAATTAGAGTTGCTGCTTTTTTAATTTTGCTAGATAATTTATAGCTTTTTGCTCTAATTGAATTAAACATTCAATGTTACAATAATGTGAAAATCAATATAATAACTTTTATGCACAGTGTTTAATGTATTTTAGATAAATTAATAAGAACGTATCTTAAGAAAAAAAGATTTTCCTGCGTCAACCAACCAAAAAGTTTTAAAACTAACCGTGAAAATTTAATTTGAAACTTTTTGACCTCTTTAGAAAAAAAAATGTTTTAACTCTCTATTGCCTATTTTACAACTACTGGCGAATTAATAAACTAGAAATTAACCCCTTAACTGCCGGTTAAAAATTACGTGATCCACTCCCCGGTATCACCGTTTCACACAGGCATATATATGCAGAGTATTAAGGAAAGAAGAAAAGACATTAGTAAGAAATTGTTTTCTGAAATAAGTAAATCCTTCGCAAACCCTCGTAAGGTTATTTTATTACATTCCAAAGCTTTCGGAATAGTTTTACTGATAGAAGCGCAAAGAAAAAGATCGTATTTCGGCAAGCCGCATACATACGTCCAAATCAGTTAACATACTGTTTAAACAAGCCACATATATATGACTGTGGTAGATAAGGGGTTAAAAAATTAAATATGTTCTATTATACAATTGATTTAAAAATTCTTTATATTTATAAGATTTTTCTCATATTCTATGTTCGATATATCTCTATTCGCAAATTTAACATGTTTATCATAATGACAAATATAAATATTGACAGTTACCTTACACAGCAGATGTAGATGATTTTTCAATTAATTTCCCTTTCCTTGTTGATTTAGCTCAGATATCCTATGAGTGGATAATTATGATTGCTAAGAGTTAAATTAATTTAACCGCAGATGAAATAACTCCACTTGTGTTATGGTCGAAGTTATTATGTATTAGAGTATTATGATTTGTCATTCATAATTATTCTAACGTTCTAGCTGCTAAGTAAATGGCTTTGTGAATGTTAAGCTGTAGATTTGATGAATTGTGAATTATAGTTAATAGAAATCTTGTATCATTACATTCCAAATGATGATTATCTGTCGCATATAATTTCATCCTTGATAATACTAGTTCAAAAACTAAGTTGCTTAAAATTAAGAAAACTAACATTCTGTTTGATTTTAATGATTAGTATATTTAATCCAACTTTTATTTTTCACTTTCAAAATGTATTCTGTAACAGTGAATGTATAATATATACAATATTTCAAGCAAACATATATGAGTAAACTTTTAATAATTTTTTAGTCAAGAAAAATTTAAATATTTGTTTGAAATATTTATTTCTTTTAATGTGTATTTGTTTGAAATATTTATTTCTTTGAATGTTTATTTGTTTGAAATATTTTTTTTTTAATATTTATTGTTGAAAGTTTTATTTCTCGGTTTTTTATAGTGATTGAAATCGTATATGTAAATTGAACCTACATGCGTAAAACATTTTTCTTTCCTGTCTTTTTATTCACATTATGCCATGGGTAGCCGAGTGACCATGGTCATGAACTCGTAACTGGCGTTGTCGAGTCGCAGATCCAAATTTTAGTGAGACTGAACCATGTTGAGAATCCGATTCACGGTAAAGCTAGTCATGGCTGAAATTCCTTCTGTTGGTATGGTGGGGATGTTTGGAGAGGGGTTTGCAACTCCGGATTTTTATCGTTCGCTTGATCGTGGTTCAAAGTAATGTTGCCATTCTTCACCAATAGAAACCATGTCGTTTCACAGTGTGACATGAATTAAAAATTAAACTGAGTGCAGTTTTTTAAATAACTTATTGTGGAGGCTCTCATTTATCTTAAAGTACTCTTGTTCAAATGTTTTTTTTAAGAATTATATTTCTGTGAGAATAATCATTTTCAAAATTTAAATATTTATTTTTAATTTCTAAAAGCTATTGTCGAGGTTTAAAAGTTTTTTTTTTTTTTTTCAACGGACAGATATATTAACCATGATATGTTATTGAATCACGGTTCATGGTTAACCTCTAACACAGTGCTTCTCAAACTTTCAATGTTTGCAATCCAATTTTCAAACATAAATTACATCTCTCTCTCGCACCCCCTTCCTCCCATACAATAACAATGCTATGAATGCAAAACATATACTTTGACTCTAAAGCTACCATATGATTTTAATTATAAGCCATACAAATTAGCAAGGTAAGTATTAAATTTTGTATATGACAAGCCCGTGGGAGACATTAAATATTTTTAAACTTGTTTTTTAATTAAGTATTGACGGCTTAATTATCAAAAATATTGCGCCATACTGATACATTATAAGTATACGAGTATTACATCATTGCAAGTGTGTCAGGATGTATTTTCTTATGTTTCTCTCATTTTAGTAAATTAATAAAGGGTGTTTTTTAGAGGTATAGAACTTTAAATTGAAATAAAACAACGATGTATTATTCGACTGACATGAATTTTTTTTATTCGAAAGCTAATCTTGGACATTACATTTTAAGTATGATTTCTGGCATAGGACTGCCACGGGTGGCTCGGATGTAGTCCAATCTGGACGTCCAATTTTCGATGAATTTTCCAACATTTGTGGCCGTATATCGGCAATAACACGGCGAATGTTGTCTTCCAAATGGTCAAGCGTTTGTGGCTTATCCGCATAGACCAATGACTTTACATAGCAACACAGAAAATAGTCTAGCGGTGTTAAATCACAAGATCTTGGAGGCCAATTCACAGGTCCAAAACGTGAAATTAGGCGGTCACCAAACGTGTCTTTCAATAAATCGATTGTGGCACCAGCTGTGTGACATGTTGCGCCGTCTTGTTGGAACCACAGCTCCTGGACATCATGATTGTTCAATTCAGGAATGAAAAAGTTAGTAATCATGGCTCTATACCGATCACCATTGTCTGTAACGTTGTGTCCTTCATCGTTTTTGAAGAAGGATTCCACCAGCCCATAAAGCGCACCAAACAGTCAGTTTTTCTGGATGTAACGGTGTTTCGACATACACTTGTGGATTAGCTTCACTCCAAATGCGGCAATTTTGTTTGTTGACGTAGCCATTCAACCAGAAGTGCGCTTCATCGCTAAACAAAATTCGCTTATGAAAATCGGGAACAACGGCAGTGTCATTTTGGGCCCATTCGACGAATCTACGCCTTGCTTGATGAACGATTTGATGAATTGCCAAATCAAACTGAGAATAAATCACTTGACAGCTGTTAAATCGGTCGCCATCTTGGAAACTAATGCCAACTTAAACTTCTATATTGGAAAAAAAACACTCTTTGTTTGTTTTTTTGTTTTATGACAGTGGGCGATGAACACTCAATAAACTTAATTCATCAGTGACTCGACAGCCCAGGGTGGGGTTTGGCCTTCTCAAGAAGCCTTTTTCATACTAGTGTTCTATAATGTTTAATCCCCAAAACTAGTAGATCTTTTTTCTAGTCCATCGATCCAATTAGATTTGGTCTGCTTTTTCTCCGTGTGCCAATTGGTTGGGCATTGAAGACTTTTATATTGGTGTGGTCTTCGTCCATTCTGACAACGTGGCCTTCCCATTTAATCCGTTGTACTTTGATGAAATTAACTATTTCAGATTCTTCATATGAGTGATATAGCTCGAAAGTCGGTCTTCTTCACCAAATGCCATTTTCCTGAAATCCTTCAAAACTAAATCTTAAAATCTTCCTTTCGTAGACACTTTTCATGTTCTCATCTGTTCGAGACATGGACATTTTCACATGCATAAGTGAATGTTGATCTTAAAAGACTTTTATACATTGGAACCTTTTTTTTTCTTTTGATATAATTCGATTGCATGTATTTTAGAATTTCATTAAGACATCTATTATCCATAGTAATTATCTTATGGATTTCAGTAGTAAAATAGTTCATATTGTTAATTTCAGCACCAACATAAGTGAAACTGCCAACATTTTCAAAATTATACTCTTCAAGTTTAAAGTGGCAATTGTTAGAACATGATTCAAACATGATTCTTGATGAACTATGTACAGGAAAAATAATCTAATAATATAATAGAGTATGTGCCGAATTCATAATTTACTTTGGGAAAACATTATCTGCTGTAAGTGCTAATTTTAATTATACATGATGAAGCTCCACATCTTTTCAAAAATGTCTGAATATTTCTATTTTCTATGAAACAAATTGGAAGCTCATATTTCCCATAGAAGCCAACTCGTTTTCTGGTAAAAACTTAAAACCATATGAAATTGTTGACTCATGTTTTAACTAAACATATCAGTAAATGTGTTATAACTTTCGTAATGTGGGTGAAAATGTAAAGAATAAAGGTTTTTTGGTAATGGTAAAGGCTCAATTCACTATAATGGTTTTACAAACAGTTTTGAAAAACTTAGCAGAAGAATGTCGTTAAAAAGTAAATTGTGAAAGCTGGAAGATGTCATTTCAATATATTGATGCTTTCACCTTAGTGATCATAATTTGTGATATGCGTTGTTTTTTTTCTGTAGAGAATTGTAAAGTATTAATGGAAAAGGATCTATCTTAGAAAAATATTTTTTTTAAAAAAAATGTTTTGCTGCAAATACTTGTATTCATCGAATAATTTTATAGCTTTTAATTTAATCGGAAACTTTTTTAATGCATAATGATTCATAGCCTTGGACTTTTAGCAGAATGATATATTAAATAAGCAAAACCATTTTGTTAAAACAATTGCAATAATTTTACAAGCAGAAATAATATTTAAAGAAACTCGATTATGTAAGAGAGAGAGAGAGAGTCAAAATTATAATAACTCTTTATTTTTTCCTATTTTATAATATATATCATTACAAATTTTTTATTTATTTATAAACAGAATAAATAAGTTTTATTGGTACTTATATACATTCAAATGAAATCAGTCTGATACATTAATAATTATATTTATAACAAATGAAAAGTATTGATCATAAGTTAAGTTATAAATTATATCTTGGGAAAATTGGACCTTATGTAAAATGTTCAACTTAATTATTTACATCCACATCCCAAGAAAATGATGCGAAACATGTACATGATTCACTTTTCTATATTTGTATAATTTGAATTATTACAAACAGTGGTTATGAAACATTTTATTTAAAACTGTGTATTAAAAAATGATGATATACATTTCATTACATAACATTTACATACTGAAAACAAATGCTTATCACTGATGTGTAAATATTATCATTTTCTAAGTATTTATAAATATTTTTATTAAAATTGTTTATTTTATTCAAAGTAATTAAAATTTTAAATCATCGTAATCAAAACCCAATTTTTTTTATGCTCTGTCATGTCAAATAAGTTGATAAAATATATTTTAATATTTGATGGTATGTGTTATAAAAAGAATGATATTAATTTATTCTTATTTGTAAATTTATTATAATTGTGACGGATCTATACGCGATATTCTAATCAATCCTCTTGGGAAATCTCTGGGCTATCAATTCGCGTTATTCACAGCCAACCCTTCGGAAGAAAATCATTGTGATATGCAAATTAACTTAGTATAAATACAGGCGAGGTTTTCTAGCTAGAAGGAGAGAAGGAGCGAAGATATACTCGAGACAGGTGAGATTGCTACTAAATGAACAATATTAGAACTAGAGTGAATTGATTCTCTTTAGAAGGAAACCTTAAGGTGACGATTGTTCATTAAGACTGAATTAAGATTAGATTAAATCGGATAATAGGTTATATCTTTAATTAAGATAAGAATCAAGTTTGTTAATCGCCTAATTGCTCAAGTTTTACTATCGTTGTTCCACTTTCACGGTTTACATTGAGACATTCTCTTAATGTTATTAGTTGAAATTGTGTCTGTTCTCAGTGTTGAAATAAATAGATTAGTTGAATCATGTGTCGAGTGTTTCTTCCCTTCCCCCACACATCTAGGTACTCGCGAGAGAGGTGTGGGCCTCTTTCATAATTAAATATTAAAAATCGTTTTTAATACTATTCAATAAAAGTAATTGTATTCCTGTTAATTTTGTTGAGTCCAAAAAACTATATTCAATAATATAAAATAGCATTGCCTTCGAATAATATTTTTCACAGTATGAACACTTTTGATGAATACATTTACTTAACTTCGTTATTTTACTGTACTTTAAAGAAAGTAGCGGAAATATATAGGTTTTAGTACCTATATGCACATCCAAAATAAATTGCTAATTCTCTCTTGTATTTTTCTTAGTTAATAATTTGATGAATATTTCCATTCAAAAGTAAAGGTATATAGATATTTCAGTAAATTTTTATAGCTAATTAAGGTGTATCAGAGCCTGTGAAGGCATTTAAAAAACATAATTTAGTCCAGTTGAGAGGTAAAAAGCATGAGAACATTTAATTTCTTTTCAGAAAAAAAGTGTTTTCTTACTACTTGTTATTTTTAAAATTTTGAATGGATTCCAGGTCATTTTCCGTTTTTGCTGCTTTCACATAGGACACCAGCAAAAAAAAGAATTTTAATCCATCCCATTGCCACCAGAAGTAATTGGTAAAACTAATGACTGGGAAGTTCTAAAAATAATTTCAACTGTTTCTATCTTAGTCATTTTGCTGAATGTCGAAAATTGCAAGTGTACGTGACTAGAACAGAAATTAATTTTCATGTAATGTAGTTGAGACTACAGTTCTCAATATATATAGAATGTCATCAATCTATATAGAATGCATTCGCTGTTTCTTATGTTATAAGAAAAAAATGTAGGAGGAAATAGTTAGTTGAAATTTATATTATATATACAATCACTACACTTTTAGTACGATTAAACCTAAATGATTAATATGCACTCTAATTCTATCAGAATTTTTAAACTCTAAAATAGGCAAAGTTTTTTAATATGTGTTTAATAACGTTGTAATTGTAATTTATAATTCTGTCATATTTTTGTTTTAAATTATATGAATGATATAATGAAGTTGAATGAAACGAATATTTATACAAAAATAAAAGCTTCATTTTGAAGCTTGCATTCATGATTAAAAAAGTTATTCGCATTTTAAAAGCTATGAATACTGTACTTTCAATTTAGTTTTTGGAACTTCATGCTGTATTAAATTTGTCACATTCGATTTCATTTCTTATCAAAATACAAGTAGTGGGATGCAAAGAATATAAAAGTTTTTGAAAAAAAAATGTTTATCTTATTAACCTCTCAATCAACTATTATTATTGATATTGACGGAAGAATAATTGTGTAACAAACTAACACATTACAGACGCATAAAATATTTGATATTATTTTTGAGTTCAAATAAAGTGCATTGTTACTTAAATCGGCGTTCGTGGATTTTATGCCGATGAAGTCCTAAAGAAAAACAGATTTTCAAGAGATGCAATTTATTGACAAAAACAGTCCTGCAAATGCAAAATAAATAGCATTAAAACTTGTGCAAAAAATTCTTTTAGGATATCACAGCTTCTACAGGACTCAGACATAACTATCAGAGTTTAAAAATGCAGGCATGTAACAATTAAATCTTTCTGCAAGCAACCACTTGAAGGTAGGCAAACACACCAAAGTAAACAACACTTCAGTAGCTGAAGTAGTATCAACTCAGATTTAGGATGCGATCTTTTTTTTTTGTCTACGCTTCCACTGCTTTCTCGAAGAATCCATTTACGTCACAGGTCATGATGTCATAGACTTCTCCAGTAATTTCGAGAAGCATCCGTATAGTTACCATTCCACCAAAAATGATCCCAACTTGGCTGTATTGCTAATATTTCGCAAGTTCCTATTGAAACGCCATTATAATTTAAAGATACGATGTTGCTTACTAATATTACAGTTAAAAATACAGAAAGTAATTTTATTAAAAATGCAGATTTCAATTATTTACACTATTTTACGATAAAAATAAGTACTGTTTATCTAAAATTCCAAACAGTATTAAATAAAATGTTTGTTTTTATCATTACCTTAAAACCGTTGAAACACGCTGAAGGAAAATTAAATTTGACAAGCTTTATCTCTTCAAATTTCTGTGAAAAATGCATTAAATAACGTTCTCTATAAAAACGAATATATAAGCTAAGATTTAAAAAAAATATATATGTTCTAAATTCTCGATTTCCTCTCCTAGTTTCTTTAAGCAAATAAAAAAAATGAAGAAAATGAAAAGCAAATGAATAAAAAGTTTCTAACTTTTGTCGTTAGAAAGAAAACTTGCACAGACTAACTGCGCAGAGAACTTCCGCGCCATAAAGTAAAGCTGCCGCGATTTTATGCGCAATCACACAAATCACCCTTCCATCCTTAATTCTCTTTATTTATTCTCTGAGAAATTCTTTGACTTTCTCGTTCCATTCTGTGATAAACTGCCGACAGATGCAAAATATATTTTATTAAACTGAACATAATTCGGATAAAATCTGTTTTTCGCGAAGGTATTGTTTAATATCTGCTATGAAGTTTTGTCAACGGACATTGTCTTTTTTTCTGTATGATACACTTTAAGGAAACAATTTGGAAAACGTGATTCATATACAGTAGAGCCTGTTTTTGTGTGGTTCATTTTTGAGCAAATTTATTTTTGTGCGATCTTTTTTTTATGTAGTATATGAATTTTAACGGCTTTGGCACCTCTGTAATGCTTTCAATCAGTGTGCATTTATACACTTTAAGGCATGCTTTTTTTTGTTACAAACAATCTCTCAACAATACACATTCAATTGTTTTCTCTCAACACGCTCGCAATACGCGCTTAATTGAAGACGAATTTTTAGTGACAATGATATTATGAATAATTGGATAGATCATGAAGACGGTCAAGAAGAAATGGATTCTTAAAGATTGGATAAAATAAGTCGGGGGATCCACCTTTCCAACAAATCGGGACAGCATTTCTTTGAAGGAGTTTGAAATTTCAAAAAATAGTTTTGATCATGCTTATCGTGAAGTTTACAAGCAACTGACTGACCGACAGTTGTTGCAAAAGCTTATTACTTACTTAATGGTGCCAAAAAATAGATCAATTAAATTATATCTTTTATTGACCAAGTGATTTTGAACTAATTCATTATAAGAAGATGCGTCCTTTGGATTATGATGAGTAACAGTGAATTATGCATGCGCATTTTGAAAACTACTCCATGTGTGTATACATGGGAAATTAAATAATTTTTAAAATGTTTCCATGTGCAATTTAATTATTTATTTTAATTAATTTATAATTAATTATTTTTTTCCTCATAGATTTGGTAAATAAATGTATTTTCTAAGTGCGAATTTTTTATGCGGTCTGCATCCACCGCATAAAAAAATTCTGTCGTATGTCGACTATTGTTGTTTTGTTATACGTAAGTATTTATGAAATTTTCGAATATTTTTGGCGCGTTTTTTTATGCTGTCCCTATCTACCACCCCAAAACTTTTTTTACTGTATAGTGCTTGATAAATTGTACTTGAGAGACTGAAATGACTTGAATATAAAAGAAAAATTTTATCATTGGGGTTTTGGAAACTTAAAAAGATAGATTCCGTAGTATTATAAACAATGCTGACTGAAGACGGCTTTTAAACTTGTATAAAAGTGAAGTTAACACACTCAGATACATATTTTAAAGCATTAGCTTGCATCGATAATTTGATTGTTCCAAAAAAATGTGCTGTTGTAGGATAGAATTGGTTTTTTTATGAGTGGGAAAATATTGGAAAGAGAAGATAGGGGTGTACAAGATGTGTGTTGTAGATTTTTAAGATACTTTGCAATTAATATTCGTAAGTGTGGTAGGGTGTGATAATAATAAACGGTTAATTCAGTTAACGGTAGTCATATTTTCCTCTATCGACTTATATTTTTTGCGTGAAAACATTTATGTATGGTAGAGAGAATATATAAATCGTAACTCTAAGCAAACATAATTTTTTGAAGTTCATAGTACGCATGTAAGACACTGAAATTCTAAAATTCAAATTTGCTCATTGACGCTCTATAGCAGGAAATAAATGTTTTTTTTAAAAAAATTACAACTGCATTAAGTTATTTAAAGTAATCAGAAAAAAATAACATCTAATTTAATTTATTTTACTATAATTTCATTGTTAAACTTCAAAAAGAACTTTATATTTTTTTTCGTTACTAAGTATTTATATTATTATCTGCAGTTCAGTCTACAAAATGTGGCGTTCGAAATTTCTTGCCGAATTTAGGATATAACTATTCTTTGAAATGCGCAATTGAACATTTTATAAACGTATTTTGAATATAATAAAATTGCAAAAATTATTATACGTTCTTTTTTTTAGAAAAATGTATTGATTGAAAATCTACATTAATTTTAATATTATCGTTTAAAAACTTATTTGTGTGGATGTTTACTCTGTCTGCCTCTTCCCCCTATTTCTAAGTACATGCCTATTTATATAGCTTTTTTTCCGAATCACTTAAGAACATTTTCTCTACTGCTCCAAATGTGTAAGGAAATAAGACAAATCTTTATCTGTTTTGATTATAAATGCAAACGCATTTGATAGCATCCGCTTCGAGGGTGAATAATATACTATCATACGAAGGTCAAATAAATTGAATGAATAAAACCACATCATTAAATTTATCCATCGTTTGAGTTTCCACATAAATTGTGGCCATAAGCGTTCAAAGCTTTCAGACGTTTTCAGAGAAAATATTATAGGAGGAAAATATCATTATAGAAAATATTATTTTTCATAGATTTTAAAAGTGTTTAAATATATTCCCAAAGATGTTTAATGGTCTACAGCAAATATGGATGTCTTTTACCTCAGTATATGTCTTTAAAGCTGAGTTTTAAGTTTAATCATCTTCTATAAACATGTTTTGGAAATATGTACCACTGTGAGATAATGTTAAAATTTAAGTATAATATATGTTAATGATAAGTTTATTTTATTTTCAGATGGAATTTTTCTAAAAAAATATGATCAGCCATTTTTTACGACTCAGGAAATATGCATTTTAAACATTTAGCTTAAACTTAAAATGCCCTTTAATATTTCTATACGTAAAAAAATATACTGATTGATAAATTATGGATTGCTTCTAAGTTTAATTCATATTATATTTAACCCAATTTAATTCATATTAATAAAGTGTTGCAATAGTTGTTTCTAAATCCAAAATTGAATGGTAGTTTATTGGTATATCTTGAAATCTTAACTGTGTCTAAAACCCAAACATTGTCCTGTTTTTTCAATTCCTACTATTAGCTCACTCTCTCTGTATATTTATTAATTTATATATATTTTTTGTTCAAATTTTCAATCGTTTATAAAATACTTTTTAAAGCTCTGAATTGAGCTGAAATTTTATATATGCGTTTATTTTGGATGACAATACGGTAATTTAATCATAATTAATAAAAATTAATTGATTAAAACTGATTATTCAAAGAATTACAGATACAGCCACGTTGATATCATTTTTGGCTACTTAGCGACCATTTTGGCGAACTTGTGTCAAAACATTGAAAGGTTTTTCTCACTTTTAAAGCCCTCATTTGAGATGAAATTTTCTATACATAGCTATTTTGGGTGGCAATGCGATAATTTATTTATAATTACTTAAAAATAATTGACTGAAACAAATTATTTGAAAAATTATAGATACAGTCACGCTAGCTTCATTTTTAGCGACTTGGGTCAACACTTGAAAATATTTTTTTCTCTCGAGTTTTAAAGCATTCGGTTGAACTGAAATTTTATGTACACGATTGTTTTGGATGACAATAGGATACGTTATTGATAATTAATATAAATTAATTGACCTTAATATTGTGCTTATATCATATGTATATACATATTTATATTAATTGTGATTATTCTATAAAAAGTAATTATATACATATAAAATAAATTTGTTTATTGTTTTTTAATAGAAATTGACTTAGAAAAATTTCTTTTTATATTACTTGTTAATCAATAATATTTCGTTAGCAACTTTGAAGTTAACATTTTTTTTTTCAAATAAATGACATAACGTTATCATCCGACTCTATTTTGCTTTTATACAAACATCGGATTCCTAGAAAAAAAGTTATTTTATTTCAATGTGTTAAACTGTACAGTGTCAACCATTTAACGGTTCATTTAATACCTAATTAATAACGGTAATAACCATTATTTCTGTAAAAGACCACATCGAAAAGGGATCTTTTTGATCATTTAGATCTTTTTCACCGATTAAAATTCTCCTGTTTATTCGTTCCATTTCTCTTTTGCAATATTTAGCCAAATTAATGACTTTTCAATCATCTGTTACTGCATGTTTCTTTTTAAACTTCTCTCGGTGAATATTTTTTCAATTGTTCACGTTTTCCAAGATCAATTTCATACGGGTAATAATAACTGCCATGCTTAGTTGTTTGGAAGGAAATTCAAAGTAAAGTTATAACAATAACATTATCCAACAGATCCTCAATCACATCATCACTAAACTCAATGGAGCAACAGCCCATCGGGCCAAGGCCAACTGTACCTATATCAATTTTCGTGACCTTACGCGCTGAGGTGCATATGTAGATGCTCCAGTCAGGTGGTAAGCCTGAGGCCACGTCATCACTACTGCAACAAAAAACATTTAGAAAATCAAGCTGCAAACACTAACAAGATCTATATTCAATTGATTATTTTAAATAAATGTTGCTTTACAAATCAATTATAAAGTCAGTTATCTTATGTGACAGCAATAACAAATCGATTTATTTAACCTATATATATATATATATATACCTATATATATATATATATATATATATATACCTATATATATATACATATATATATATATATATACCTATATATATATACCTATACCTATATATATATATATATATATATATATATATATATGCATATATATAAATATATATAAATTATTGAAACTAACGTAAAATATTATATACGGGAATGTATTTTAATAATATTTTACTCCATGAATGTATTTGATGACTAATTAAACTGTTACCAAAATAATTTCTCTTTTACGGATAATTAAATATTTTAGTATATATATATATATACTAATTTCTTAACGAAAATTATTTGAAATATATATATATATAGGTATAAATATATCAAATTATTGAAACTAACGTAAAATTAGTATACGGGAATGTATTTTAATAATATTTTACTCCATGAATGTATTTGATGACTAATTAGACTGTTACCAAAATAATTTCTCTTTTTACGGATAATTAAAATTTTAGTAAGCTAATTTCTTAACGAAAATTATTTGAAATATATATATATATATATAGTACTTCAAGCTACCTTATAAAGGTCTCTGTTTCAAGCAAATTTGAAATGTTCTTTTTCTTTTTCTTTTCATCAGATTTTTTTTTAAATAATCTTTTTTTAAAGAAAGGCTTTCAGAACCAAAGCAAAACATATTTTTATCAACTGTAGTTCAAAGGTACATTAAAGAAAGTAAAGAAAAAAAAAGAAGCAAAATCAATTTATTTTTAAAACCTTATTTCTTGCAGTAATACACTTACTAAAACTCAGCTCGCTAGGTGAAATCGAAAATTAATAGCTTTCGTAGAAACAAAATACTTTCTCCCATACCGAGTTCACATCTCCGCTTCTAAACCTCAAATTAAATACTGTCTACGCCACTACTCCGTTGAATTGGTCCCGGAAAATTCAATATTTTCTCCCTTTGTGTAGCAATACCGAGCAGGTGATAGTCGATGTGATGAAGTCGATATTATTGGGAAATTTTGGAATTGCATCAACTGATGGTTAAGAATCGATTCAGATAGTGCGTAACAGAAACGTTCAACGTATCATGTCAGTCGAGCTATACGGAAGAAGGAACTGTGCAGCTAAACGTGTATCAAATCAATCGAGAAACGATAAATCTGTCTGAATAGGTATCAGAACATTAAAAATTTCTTCTGAAATTGTACAGTGAAATGTGGTTATTTAAAGAAAGAAAATAGTACTTTTGCTTTTTATTCAGGAATGATATCAGAATAGAATAAATAATTTTTTTTGTGTGTAGAAGAGTTACCTGTATTTATATGAAAAAATATTCACATTTAATTTTGATAGGAATAAAATGGGTAAAGATATATTTATAGCTGTTTTAAATGAAATACTTATTGGATAATTCTGTTAGTAATACTAGTACGCCCGAAATTTCAATTACCCTTAAACCTCCCCCGCTGTCGTTTCGACATCATGATATAAAATATATAAAATAATTGTAATAACTAAACGATTGCAAAACTACTGTTCAGTAGGGTTTAGTTTAAGAATTTTTAATGTTACTTCATGTAATTGACATATATTTTATGACCAAAATTATATCATCAAAAACTGATGTTGACGTTATGTTTCGCGAAGCTTGTTGAACAAGTGCTTTGTCGCAAAACATTTCGAATCGCAAATCTGACCGTAACATTACCATTATGCGGTATCTATTCTGTTCTATCCCTAGCGATATATATATATATATATATATATATATACATCTTTATATATAAAAATCTTCTGTGCCTGTGTTTGTCACTAATCTCCTCGTAAACGGCTGGACCGATTTCGATGAAATTTTTTGTGTGGGTTCAAGATAAATTAGAGAATAGTTTAGGTTTACAATTCGGTCCGATATCGTAATTAGTTAAAAAGATATTAATTAAAAACATTCCAAAAATACAACTCAACATTCTCATGCATTGTTGTAACAACGCTATTGTTATAAACAAGTAACATAAAAAAATTTAAAATCAATTCCTACTTTGATCAACCAAGAAAAAAATTTATTTTTGCTACTTTTTATTAAATAGTTGCAATTAATATAAATATGTATATGCATATGACAGAATCACAACATAATGGGGTAATTAATTTTTATTAATTATCATTAAAGTATCATTTTGTCATCCTCAACAATCGTGTATATAAAATTTCCTTTCAACTGAATGCTTTAAAACGTGAGAAAAAAACCTTTTCAAGTTTTGACACAAGTCGCCAAAAGGGTCGTTAAGTCGCCAACGTGGCTCTATTTGTAATTCATTCAATAATTAGTTTTAATCAATTAATTTTTATTAATTATAATTAAATTGTTGTATTGTCATCCAAAATAATCACGCATATAAGATTTTAGCTCAATTGAGCGCTTTAAAATGTATTTTATTAACGATTGAAAATTCCAGCAAAATAAATAATTAAACAAACAAATAAAATATGTATAGAGATCGTGAGCTAATAGTAGGAATTGAAAAAGACTTAAGTTAACGTCGAAAATTGATTTTCAGCCAAACCGGCCAAACCCGGTATTTATTGTTACAAAAATGCAGACGCCATTCACTCTTTTTAGCGTTTTTAATTATTATATTTTGAAATAATCTTTATATATGTAATTCTTCTGTGCGTGTGTATGTAACTGAACTCCTCCTAAGCGGCTGGTCCTATTTTGATGAAAGTTTTTGTCTGTTCCAGTGGACTCGAGAATGGTTTAGATTTATAATTCGGCTTAGAAATGTTTAATTAATTAATTTTTTTATTTATAAATTGTTGATCTTGGAATGAATATTTTACATTGGATCCGGCAGACTACGCTCTGCGATCACAGTATCGAATATTCAAAAATCTTTTATTATAATTAAAGTTGATCCCGACAGTTGGTGCTGTGTTCATTGCAGGAAAATATTTTGTCACTTCGTGTAATTATTTTGTTGAAATAAATCGTGTGTTAATTAAATTATTACATTCAGATGTAATTAGTGTTTGAAGAGTTTAGAAGTGTGCATAAAAAACTATACATTCTCCAAATTTAGTACGCAATTGAAGTGAGTATTTTACATGATTTTCTATTAAATTAACACGTGCGCTGACAACAATTATCCTAACCTACAAATCTATTTGTGTAGCTAATTGATTAAACACATTATTAAACTTTTTTTATTTAAAATTATTTCTTATCGGAAATACTTTGTGTGTGTGCTTCACTTCTAAGCAACCCAGAAATATAAACTTGGCACATGATTACATTGTAATAACTTTTTAATACAAATTTTACTCAAAGCTGTCCAGATTGTTAAAGCTTATTCATAAAAATTTGGAATTTTTTAATTTAAGATGTGTGTACAGGATAACGTCTGTCGAGTCCTCTAGTATATATATATATATATATATATATATATATATATATATATATATATATATATATATATATATATATATATATTTATATATATAAGATTTACAGGAATGTTATCCTTTATATCTGTGCACTATCTTCTGATTCTTATCAGTCGCTTTCACTCCATCATGTCTTCATTGGAATTTAAATTAGAGCAAGACAGCTTACCAAAATCTGATTCATTCTCAAAAGTCTCTCGCAATAAATTAGCAATTTCATCAGGGCTTAGACCTTTTCTAAACCCCATCTTTTCAGAGTGTCTTCTATGCCAGTTTTTCTCAAACTGTGGGGCACACTCCCCTACGGGGGCATGACAATCCTACAAGGGGGCACGAGCATATCAAAAAGTCGAAAACAAAAGATTATTTTTCAAAAAAATTATCAATTTACTGAAAGAAAACATAACAAAATACATTTTGACATAATAAAATGTGAAATATACATTTAGACTGTGATATAATACACTTATAAATGTAGCAGTACTGTGCAATATGTTTCATGATTAATTAAGCAATATTAAGTTAAAAACAAGTGTAATAATTACCAATGACTCTATGGGCATGTCCTAAAATTATATACAAAATTTAATTTTTATCTGGATAATTTGAACGGTTTATAATTAAAGTCGTATTGCAGCTTTACAACAAAAAATATTATTATTGAATTCAATACATTGTTATCTTGTGGAAGGGGGTGCGATGAAAATTATGCTTGAAACTTGGGTCGCAAGTACAGAAAGTTTGAGAAGCACTGTGCTATTTACAAGTTTCGGAAATCGAATGGAATTTTTTATGAGCAAATTATTAAATGCTATGTAATGAAACACTTAGATTCAACAATCTTACAAAAATAGATTCGTTTGCGTTGTCAATCCAATACCACGGCATTCAAGGTAAAATAAATATGCTATAGTAGTTCAGGAAGTTTGTTTTACTAGTAGTAACGATGAACTACAGCTATTTATGATGATAAATTGCCTTGATGTCGAAATGATACCCTCGGATATTATAGGTATATTTAGTTGAACAATTTCTCCTAATTAACCTAGAACCACAAACTGTTTTAAGTATCATTACCATGGAAAGTAATTAAAAGTCAAGTAAAATTTTCAAATTCTCTGAAAAAATGCAGAAAGCAGATTAACAAGAACAGGCTCCGGTGTAAATTGACACCTATGGACGTTCTAGTGCTAAGCGGTTAATTGTGGCGATTCCGTTTGAGAGCGATCAGATATGTGTCACGGAAATCGAACAATGACGAGTCTACTTGTCAATCGTAGTGTAAATGTCATTGTTAAAATATTGACCCGAAAAAGGTGGGTATATTTTATAAAATTGCCAATTTTATTACAAATGCTTATTTATTTGGTTAACACATAAATATCTATTTCATATACGTTAAAGTTTTATGGATAACTTTGAATTTTAGCAATCGTCAAAATACCGCAACTAAGAGACCTACTCACATACTGATTTATTTCCATCTTTACTGACAAAATATTTTCTGCCAGCCTTGACACTAAGGAAGCTCTAAAGTAGGTTCCGTAGGGTTGATCGCAGTCATCTTATCAGAAAGCATCATTGCCTTTTCCATCCCAATGAAATAACTATTTTTTAGACAACACGACATTTTCCATTACTCTAAAGTTAGTACATAGTATTAACATCAGACAATTTAAACTTATAGCACTCGATAGCCAAGTATTTTCGGGCCTGCAATTATCAATAGACTCAATGTCTGGTCGGCGTAACTTTTTACCCCATGGCTGACCCCACCTGATGGGATCGTATTATAAATCAATTTTTTTACTTCTTCCTTTGGCCAATTAAAGTTGAACCTTTAACATCTAAAAAAGATTATCATCGCAAACAAGTTCGTTATGAAATCTTATACGCCCTTTCAGATGATGCATACGGGGAATGCGTGAGTTAATCTTAAAATTTTCATATTTTTTTATTTATCTGTTTCACACCTACCTGGCCTGAAATATTCTAAAGGTCTTGCAATTTGAGAATGTGTTTTGTTTTTCTCAAAAATTACAATTTAAATCACCAATGGTCACTTTTTTTACGCATGATTAGAATACTCGACATGGCACAAAATCCTGCATTTTCTCTATGTCTAGTATACTCGCCAATCACAGTTAAATGGTTAATAGGTGATATACTTCAACATAAAAAACAAAAAAAGCTTAAAAAAATGATAAAATCATTTATGTAAACAAAAGGTTTGAGAAATTATTCTACCAATCCTACCCCGCTTTTGTTTTTCTTTCCAGAATTTATGGATTTTAAAGGCAATATTAAAAATTTAAAATTTATAAGAATACTTTCAAGATATTGAAACCAAGCTTTAAAATAATACAAAAACTAGAAATTGATTTTTCGATTGATGAATTGATTCATAATCATTATTGCATTTTTCAGTCTTAAACTAAGTTTATTACGGCTAAAATAAATTCATCGAATTTTGCTCAAAAAATAGTATTTATTTTCTGATTAACCTATCCTTTAAAAATTTATTTTTTACCATTTAATGCTAGACTAACATTATAAAAAATTAAAATATGTATTCTTAATTATGAAAATTATAAAATTGAAAAAAATACATTACACTATGTATGGTTTTACTAAATAGTTTCACTTTTGTATATATGCTTTTCCAAGCTATTCTTTGAGTTTCAGCTCGATTTTTTTGTTAACGTAGTTTTTTAAGACTGCTACTTATAACCTGATTTGCATTAAATTAAAATAGTAATGTTATTTACCGATTCAGAAAATTTTTTTTATAAACTTGTATGAGAATAATATACTTAAGATGTTATTTTCCAAAAGTTGGAAATTAGAAAAAAATCATATTATAGATTTTTTATTTTTTATTTTTGCAAAATTTAAAAGAAAAATTGTCACAGTGAACAATTTGTTAAAAAATAGTTGTGGCTCCTTTTTTATTTGTTTTGTGGTGATAGCGAAATATTTTCTTTAAATGTTCCGTTTTATTTTATACACCTAATCTAGATTGCATACTTTAAACGGCGAAACGTATATCGATAAGTAAATTCTATTTTTCGTCAGTCTTCAGTTAATGATCTCAATAAAATGTATACAAATAAAATTAACAATAAATCAGTTTTTCGTATCTTTAATGTTGTATTCGTTTTCTCATTTATAATTTATTTTTACTTCTAATAACAACTTCAAGAACCAACTTTAGTTTCATATGCTTTTATGTTTATTTAGGTATATAATAAGACTCAACTTGCAAAATATTTTTCCTACAAAAATATTCTTAAATAATTCTGAACTTTAAAACTGTAACCTATCATTACAGAATACATTCTTTAACAGTTTGAAGAACTAGATTCAGTCAAACTAACCCGTATCTTGCCCAGTTCTTTTTGTTTTATCAAGATTTATTCTTGTTTTGCTTAGCAACAAAGTCAAAGAACACGTCTCTATTTATATTTCGGCAAAGCTTCCGTCTGGAACAGCAACAATCCTTATTTAATAAAAAAGTATCTGAATTCTCTCCAGAATATATGCATCTTTAAAAGATGTATCCACATCGGCAGCTACTTTTTCGAACTTTTTGATTGAGAAGAAGTGTAGCTTCCGGCCAATATTTCTTCCCTGCAAGAATTGTTCTTCGTTTAGTTTAACTTCGCCCATTCATTTCTCTGAGTCATTACCATGTCAAGTTAATCCATCACTCGTGAAAAATGGCTCTAAGGATTTTTTTTCTTCTGTTTTCGAGAACATTTTGCCTTGGAAATAAAATATCTACTTTATGCCTGTTCCAATAATAGCTTTCAGCCTCAAAAATACAATTTTCAGCCAGAGAAAGAACAATTGGAGTAGATGAAATAAGTAATAGCTCTGAAGTTTGCTGGAGTTCAACTGTCAAGAGTTATTGAAACCTATTGTTGTTGCTATTTCTTCTTTCAAAATATGATCGTTTATATTTCTCGTTGCTATTGAGTGGCAACAAGTTTCTTCATTTTATTTAATGACATGGATATTACTTTTCTTCGAGCAGAGTAATTAAGGGACCTTTTTAACTTTTTGCAGATAATAGCCAATTATTTATCATTTTTAGCTATTTTTCAAATCTAAGCAAGTAAACTTATGGGAACCTTTCAGTTCGAGTAATTTATTAGTGACTTTGTTTCTCCCTATTCTATTACATTTAATTAAGTTTCCCATTTTCTAAGAACACTAAAAAGGATACACTCATATAAGATGAATATTATTGATGAAACACATGCCTAATACTTTTAATGAAATTCATTAAAATTAATGTTAATAAAGGAACAAAAATGAACAATAATAATCAATATAAGAAAACACGTTTTTAAAAACATATCAAGTCGAAGCATTAGTTTCAAACTGAAACACTGATATATTTGCTCCCTATCTATCGCTCTTTTTAATATTTCAAATTTTTTAATCTTTTAAAATCTTTGGCACGTCTCATGTTTTTTGTTTTATAGTAAAAATATTCAATTTAAAGGTATGAAACTTTCTCTTTTATACTTTTAACCAGTGTTTCTCAAACTGTGGAGCGTGCCATCCTGAGGGGGGGGGCGCGAGCATACTAAAAATTCGAAAACAAAAGGTTATTTAAAAATTTATTAATTTACTGAATTATTAATTTACTGAAAAATTATTTGTTTTTTGAAAGTAAACAAACAAAATACATTCTGACATAATAAAAATAAAATACGTGTATGCATTCATAGTAATACACTTATAAATGTATCAGTACTGCAAAAAGTATTGTAAAATTATTATAAAATACAAAGTTAAGAACAAGTTTGATAATTACCAGTGATCCCATGAACATGTATTAACAATTAACTTGATAATTTGTGTGGTTTATAATCAATCCTTTAACTGCCCATTAAAAGTTACCCGATTTATTTGGGGGGGGGGAGAAATAAAAATAAGCAAATCCTCTGAAATAAGTGAATCCATTTCAAACACTGTCAATGTCATTTTATTGCATTCCAAAGCCTTCGGAATAATTTTATGGATAGCAGTACTCAGAAATGATAGTACTTCGGAGAGACGTATATATACGTCCAGAAAATGAATGCTTTAGCTGAGCAAGACGTATATATACGTCCAGAAAATGAATGCTTTAGCTGAGCAAGACATTTATGTACGCTGGTAGCTTTTTAGAGGTTAAAGTCGTATTGTAGCTTTAAGGTAAAAGTATAGTATTATTGAATTCAATTCGTTGTTATTGTATGGGAGAGGGGTGCGAAGAAAATATGATTCAATATTGGATCACGAATATTAAAAGCTTGAGAAGTACTGCCATTAATCATTGTTTCTTCTGAATTAGACTCATACTTAAGCTATTTCAGATATTATCTCTTTAATTGTATACCTCTCTTGAGTTTCTTTTCTTTTCTAAATTCTTACGACAGTCTCTGAAACAAATTTTAACAATCAATATCTCAAAATAGGTATTTAGCATACGGTTTAAGTTAAAAGTTTCGAACTTCAAAGTTGTGCGTTTTTCGTTTAAATAAATAAAGTGATTAAACACACTGAACTGTTATAATAATAAAACGTAATCACTCATTTTTCAAAAACTTCACTGAGATACTTTAAATAATTATTTTGACACACAAACGTGTTTCTGAGGGAGAATTCTGTATATGTTTAGGAAAGCGATTATCCGTTGGATCTTTCAAATAATGATTAACAACCATCTTTGTTAGAGTCGAAGTTATTTAAATATTTTTTACAAGAATATAATATCAATGTTAACAAAACTACACTGGTGAGCAAAACTTAAGCAACAGGTGGGTTTATTGCCATAACTTCACGAAAAATCATCTGAGAGATATGAAATTCAGAAATGAGGGAGAGTATTATGTACGTAAAGGATGACGATAGCATCGGCGCTGAAAAAGGAATACAATGCATACGGTACGGAATGAAACAAAAACGAGCTTTGTTGAACGCATAGTATCGTGACTCATGATGGTCTATCCAACAGGAAGAACAACAAGCAGATGTTCCTTAGTATGGTATATGCAATCCCCTCACTGCAATGGTTGCTTCGCACCGTCTCCGCATACTCAGAACCAGCTGGTGCAAAATTTATTGCGGTAGGAGTCCCCATTCTTCAATCAGCATCTGTTTGAGTTGTTGGGTGTTCTCCGGATGATGTAAGCGTGCTGCAATACGTCTCCCCAAAGCATCCCACACATGTTCGAGGGGATTTAAATCTGGGGAGTACGCTGGCCAATCCATTCGAGTGATATCTTCACTTTCCAGCAGCTCCTCAACAGCAAGAGTCTGATGTGACCGTGCATTGTCATCCATAAAAATGAAATCTGGGCCAATGGCCCGTCGAAACAGACGCACATTGGAAAGAAGTACCTCCTCACAATAGCGATCCCTGATTACAGACCCTCTATCGAAAATGTGGAGCTCAGTTCGCCCGTTCAACATAATGCCTCCCCAGACAAGGACTCCAGGACCACCGTAATGGTGTCTTTCCTTGATGTTACTGGTGTAAAACCGTGTCCCGATCTCTCTCCAAATCAAAACGCGTTGAGAATCGCTTCTGGTACTGAACCGACTCTCATCCGTAAAGAGGACACGACTCCATTGACAGTTGTCCAGTTTTTGTGCTCTCTGTGCCACTGTAAACGGTGGCGTAGGTGGTCAACTTTAAACGGGAGACAGCGTTCAGGATGGTGGGCGAATAGGCCCCTTTTGTGAAGGCGTCTGGCCACAGTAAACCACGACACTTGTCGCCCCGTTGTTGTAGAGAGTTGCTGAGCAATGACGCTTGCTGACTACTGTTCGTCCTGTTTTCGCCTGCAGGATGATATATCGGTCATCCCCTGCAGTTGTCGTCCTCGGGCGGCCACCACCAACCATTCTAACAGTTATACCTGTGGTTTGGAACACTTTCCAAGCGCGCGAAACGACACTTTTGTTGATTCCGAACTCTGCAGCTACACTGGTGACGGTACGTCCCTCCTCCAGCTTCTCGATCATTCTTATACGTGTGAAGTCGTCCAGGTGATTTCTTCTAGCCATATTTCATGAACTGACTCACTGGCTTTTGCAGCGAATATGTTGAATTGCGTCTGCGTCCTTCATTTTATTCTAGTGTTGAACAGCACGCGCCGACATCACGCGTTTTGCGTACGCTCACGTCGCTTCTGACGTTTGGTTCCTGATATTTGCATACGCATGACATTTCTACTGACTTACGTGTTCACTGTACTGATCTCCAGATCTCCTTTTCAGCAATTTCATGGTTATCTGTTTAATTTTTACATTGTTGCTTAGGTTTGGCACACCAGTGTATGAGACATATTTCTTAAATACACTGACCTAATATTTGATGACGGATTGTTCATAGTTATAGGTAAAATATGACATGTTTTATACACTGGCGCAGCCAGTTTTGAGTGAGCCTTGTATAAAAAATTTCTTAGACGGGAGGGGGGCATTTTTGAAAAAGAAAATAAAAGTTACTTATACGGCTGATATGGTAATAGCTACAGACCTGGTTATATGTATAACTTGTTATGTTCTTAAGGAAAGAGCATGAAAAATGTTTAAAAATGTTATTTTATTAAAATGAATTTTTCATGTGTTAAATATGAGAAAAAAAACCCATTATGATTTTCAAACTATTTACAGAATCCTAAATATTTCACTCAAGCTTAATTTTAATTAAAATTGAGTTTTGCTGAAAAATACAAAGATCATTTTTTATTAATGAAAAACTGCGTTTTAATTATAAACTAGTTTTAATTTTGAAGCAAACCCATTCTTATTCAATATTGTAGAACATTATAAACTATATTGCATTGTGTTCAGGCTGTGGCTTAACATATTTGTATGGAATTATTTTAGTTTTTTTATGTAACACTTTGTTCACTTTTAAAATATAAGAATTGCATGAAATACTGAAAAGTTACTGGAGAATGAGGAATAAAAATAAAAACTAGTATTTTGTCAGGAATAAATTGAAATTATCGCTTCATTTGTGTTTTTCCCCTGTGAATATTTTTGATCATTATATTAAGCTTTTTTTTTAAACACACACACACACACAAGTAACATAAAGAAAAAGTTTAGTCAATTCCTACTTAGATGAACAAAGAAAAATTTTATGTTAGCGACTTTTTAGTAAATAATTACGATTAATATAAATATGTATATACATATGACATAATCACAACATTAAGTGGTAATTAATTTTTATTAATTATCATTTAAATATCATATTGTCATCCAAAACAATCGTGCCAATAAACTTTCAGTTCAATTGAATGCTTTAAGATGTGAGAAAAAAAATCATTTAAGGTTTGGACCCAATTAGCTAAAAATGAAGCCAGCGTGGTTGTATCTGTAATTCTTTAAATAAATAGCTTCATTTGATGAATTTTAATTAGTTACAGTTAAATTATCGAATTTTTACCCAAAACAATAGCGTATAGAAAATTTCAGCTCAAATGAGCACTTTAAAATGTGAGAAAAAAAACCTTTTCAAGTTTTGACACAAGTCGCCGAAATGGTCGCTAAGTCACCAAAATAGATGCCAACGTGGCTGTATTTGTAATTCTTTGAATAATTAGTCTTAATTAATTGTTATTAATAATAATTAAAAAAATCTGTTTTGTCATCCAAAATAATCATTTATATAAAATTTCAGTGCAATTGAGGGTTTTAAAATGTATTTTATTAAAGATTGAAAATTCCACCAAAGATAAATATATCAAGAGAGTGTGACCTAATCGTAGGAATAGAAAAAGTCTTTGTAAGTGCTTTTCAAGCAGTTTGTTCATTCCAGACATGTTATATAACGTTAATAATTTAGCTTTAGAATATTTTAACTGTGACTTAGAAACTGTGTTTTTAGTGCGTGTATCTTAATCTTTATTTTCTTTTACAAATTAATGTACTTATTCATCAAAGTAGATTAAGGTTACTTCCGATATCAAGCAAAAATACATAGAATAAAATTTTCTCTGCATTTCAAAACAGGTATTATTTCTACATTTTTGTAAAATAATTTACAATCGTATAAATGAAAAACCACGCATAAAGAAATAAGGGAATCATTTAAGTATAATTATTTGTAATATAAAACTTTTGAAAGCTAACTGTAGCAAGATGAAATGCTTATCGTTTTATAACAAATCACCTACATTATCCATCAATTTTCTTTCAAATATGAGCCTTCATAGAGATGGTTATCACGATTCAAAAGAATTTCGTTACTTTCCCTTTTCGCCCGGGCAAATCTCGCCAACCAGTAGTCTTCATTGGTGACCGCACACAATATACACGTAGAAACGGTCAATTAATGAAAGTTATCTTTGGTTTTTAAACCATTTTTGATGTATTATTAAAAAAAAGACATTGTAATAACAAAGTACCAGAACTTGTTGTGAAAATGTGATGGTAAGTTTAAGCAGTGGGAATATTTCGTTTGGCGTCAGTTGTATCATTTTCTGAGGAATTTATCGCCTGCCTCGACGAAACAAAAAAGTACCAGAACTTTAACAGATTTTAATATTCCTTGCTGTGCATTTAAATTTAAAAATCTTATCTTAAAAACTTTATATCTTTAAAAACATCTAATGAATGATTTGTTCTACACATATTTTGTTTTTATGTATAGCAGTGGGATAAATTCCAGTGTCATCATACTCACATGGTAAATGAAATCACGTGTTTCAAGACAATCAGTTCATACACTTTCAGGTTGCTAACTTTTCTTTTTCCAATTAACTTTCTTGTAAAAAATACATATTTCTCAACAATAAAAATGCACGTTGGTGAACAAAATACACTTGATTCCACCCCTTAACCGGTTTGCCCGTACACTGTACGGGCACGGATGTTTTCTTTTCTCTACCTTTGATATGTCCGTATTTTTAACCCATATAGTGATATTATTAGGGCTAGTACGCTTTTAAGAGATGAACAGATTGTTCATGGTTCTGAAATATTTCTCATCCGGCATTTTCTTTGTGATGAAGGCAGGAATTTAGTTTCTTGAAAATATATTCGATAAAGAACAGGGATTGATAAGCCAATCTACAATTTGTTGCTTAAGAAGAAAGGAAAATGGAAAAGTGATCCAAAAAAAAGCCGATATTACCTCTGTTTCCATTGCAATGTTAATACTTAGTGTTACAACTTGCTTCAAATTGTGTGTGCTGCTGTGTGTGCATATAAACTGCTGTTTGTAAAAAATGCAACATCATGAAGGAATCATCAGAATTAAATAAAATGTAATGTACAAATGACTTGTATTAGTACAAATAACTGACGAAATTTTTATAAACAGAAAAAAATATTAAGTGTCCGAAATCAGTATTTGTTGTATCCACCACGCGTTGTAATAAGTGTTTCTATACGACGTGGCATGGAGTCAAACATGTTTTGAATGTCTGCTTGTGGAAGATAATTTCATATTGCTTGTATGCGCAGCAAAAGTTCGTATTTTGAAGCTGCAGGACGCGGATCACTAGTGAGACGCCGACCAACCAAATCCCACATGTGCTCAATATGCGACATTAATGGCGAATAAGCAGACCAAGGAAGAAGTTGCATGGGTTTGGCTGAACAGAAGACTCGAACAGTCTTTGCAACAAGAGGGTATGCATTATGTTGTTGAAATATAGCTCCAGAGATGCCTTAGAGGAAGGGAACGACTTCGGGCTATAGCACTTCACAGACGTACCTGTTGCTATTGAGATTACCCTCCATACGTAACAAACGAGATCTTCCATGATACGAAATAGCACCCCAAACCATAACTCGTGTTAGGCCACTATGTCGTTCGATAATGCAGTCTGGAAGGCAGTGTTCATCGGCATAGCGTCTAACACGAATGCAGCCATCATGGTCCCACAAATTGAAGCATGATCCATCTGATAAGACAACTTGATACCAATCAGCCTGTCAGCTCTGTGTTAATGAGCCAATTGCAGAGGCAGCCGTCAATGGTTTGCCTTGATGGGGACTTTGTGTAAAGGCACCCGTGCACGCAATCCAAGGTGCATCAGACGTTGAGTTTTTTACAAATGACAATTTATAAATGCACATATACACAAAACCATCAACTATTTGAAAAAGACGAACGGAAATGAAATTTTTATGTTTGAGAGAAATTACTTTGAGATATATGAAACATTATCTCTTCATAGCCTGCACAGTATACTTGTAAACGGCAAAAAGTTAAGGGAGGTTTGTATTCTACAATTATAAGATAAAAAAATAGTGTGCCGACTTTAAAATTGAAAATTAGAGCAAAATTCTTTCATTTTAGCGCTCTTTTATGGACTAGGCTTAATTATAGTCTATAAAAAAAAGAGTGCGGGTTCCTATGACCGCACGATAAAAGTGATAACTTCAAATTTTGTAATGTTATTTCAGGGATAAGTTAGGTGAATAAAAAACAAGAAGATATTAGTATTGTTATATAAAATTATTTATTCATATGTCTGTACTCATGAAGTAATATTTTTGAGAAATATACAATCACATTTGTGAATTAATTTTATTCTAAGAAGGAAACAATAGGATTATGGTATCTGAAATAGGTTATCAATACTTTATATTCAAAATTATTTAAATATCTAAAAAAACCGTTAATCATTGTTTTGTACTTTGTCGAGCTTTTATTTGGATCACTTGACATTATTAGTAAACTGAATTTTGGTTTTAAAAATCTACTAAAGGCTTTGATTTGTCTTTTGAAAAATCTACATTAAAATCCCCTCTTAAAAAATAGGCAATTTGTTCAGAAGAGCCGATCCGGCTTCAGTGTAGGCTACTAAATTTTTGTCAATGAATTCGATAATTTTCTTATTACTTTGATTTGGTGAAATATAAATAGTAACCGTTAGAATTATTTGTCCATTTTCTGCTCTACATTTCGCTGCACAAATTTCTCCGGTACATGACTCATTAAACCCAAATGATTCAGTAGTATTGTTACCATTCAGTGCTATTGTTACCATTGTTACGAGCATTAAAAACCCGAGCATAACAATGTTTGGTTTTTTAAAACGCATAATTCAAATTCACTCTCCAGCAAATCTCGCCTATAGAAGTTATCACTTCAAAAAGTTTGCTATTTTTTGGAACATTTTGAGCAAATAAATTGACCACTTAAGGGGTTAAAATTGAAGATATGATATGGTGTGTTGTAAGATTTTGAATACTTGAAACTTGTTTCTTGAAACAGTGATTATGAGAATTGAACTGTGTGCATGAATGATGATTTTTTGAACGATGGTTGGTACGGCGGGCTTCATGGCTATCATCATCGACAGGAATGATAATAAAACATGTTAACACAGAAAATGACAAATGACTACTAGCACCATCTATACACGGTGGTCGTAACAAGTATAAAGAAAAGCATTTTGAACTTAAAAAAGCTTTTCGAAGAATCCTAATACATTACATCTTTGCCAAATTATTAAATTTGCGACTTTATTAAATTTTACAAATAGAACAAAATTTAAAAGTTTAATGTCAGTTTTTAAGTCTACGGCGATCACATTATTGCATTTATTATGTGACTGTCGTAAATTTAGTGCATTGAAAAACAAATATTTTTAAAGAAAATAGCAAGCTATTCTTTTATTCCATTCTTGTTCTTAATAGATTTCTTCTTTCTTGGGTCTGCCCATGAGGCTCATCTTATGCTGGCTGGTGTTATCTTTATCACAGTGATTGAAGTTCATTCTCAATAACCATCATGTAGCCGTATTGTAACGGTACCACTTAAATACCACCTATGGCATCTTTCTCAATCGGTGCGATAAATACCCCGGAAGCATGTATACGTATTTCAAAATGCGTTTCTTTTGTTTGCTAAGTTATCAGTAAAACTATTCCGAAGGTTTTGAATTGCAGTAGAATGACCCCGACATTGTTTGCGAAGGATTTCCTTATTTATTATTTATTTATTTATGCTTTTTCTTTTTCCTTCTAATGCGCCTCATGGACGTGCCTAAGTGAAAAACGGTGACATTAGGGAGTCAATCGTGTAAATCTTTTTTGTCAGTTTTAAGAGTTTAACACATACACACACACATAAATAATTAAATTTCTCTCCTACATAATTCCCACATTGCCGAGCATCAAGTATAAAAGGTTTTATCTCTTATTTTAATTTAATATTTAACTTCAATCTCAGTAAGAGTGCACCATTTACCAAAGTCTGCCCTATCCGAAAATAAAAGATTGTTCATATAATAGGGCTAATGTTTCCAGCTAGAGGCTTAAATGCCTTTTTGTTGTATGGCTTAGAAGCCACTTGATTAATGGTGGTCCCTTTTACCTTTTAAGGACCTTTCTGCCTTGCCCTTCCTGAATCTGTCCTTAAGTTGAAAGCGATGCAGAAGTGATTTAGATTATCCTGCTTTAGTTGCTTTTATGATGGGAAATCGTACTGAAACTCTATCAAGATAAGGTTTAACTAGACACTTATGAAGGAGACGAAGTTTTTAAATGTTCTTTCACTAACTATAAGAACTGAAGGTCTTATTTGTATAGATATTTAATTTGTTTGTGTTGTTCATTTTAAATAGAGTGAAATCAAACGTGTTTGTGAAAGAATTAGATATTTTTAGCTTCCTTTGTATGCATAGCATGTATTAGATAAAAGAGTTTTTGCAATGAACATCTTAGCTTCCCCTGGCATATATACACGTCTCACTCCGGCAAAGTGTTAATTGCTCTGGACGTATATATACGTCTTTCCGAAATACGATCCTTTTCTTTGCGTTGATATCATTAAAATTGTTCCGAAGGCTTCGGATTGTAATAAAATGACCTTGACATTGTTTGCAAACGATTTACTTATTTCAGAGAAAATTTGCTTTTTTCTCTCTAATTTACCACATCCATGTGTCTATGTGATAAACGATGGTACTGGGGAGCCGAATTACATAACCTTTTATCGGCATTTAAGAGCTAAGATGTAGCATACTTTGAAAGAAAAACTATAAAAATAAATGGTGATCAGGTTTATAAATATATGTTTCTCTCTATCTTAAAGTATCCGACTACATTCGGAACCGTGATTTTAAAAAAACCCCGCATAAATGGATAATTTTCGTAATATTTAGTGTCCCTCAGATTAGAATGCATGCATAAAATAGTTTTAAGTACATTCTGACAAAAATAATTATTTAAATACAATATTTTGGCAAAAAATTAACTTAGAATAATCTTTTTTTTTAAAATATCCTTCTTTTGTGAAAAATGCTTCTATTAGTATAATTGTTTGCTTGTATATAGCTTCAAACTCTATACAGAGGATCAACTAGAAGTTTTGGAAAATTCACATCATTTTCAGAGTTACCACCAATTAAAATAAATATTGGCGTTTTTTTTCTTAAAATTGTTCCCCTCTGTTGTCGTAAAATATGGATAAAACCACTTCTAACTTATACATTTCAAAAATTGTAGTTGAATTAATTCTAGTCAGTAGAGAGGTTTGAGCTATATACAGGCAAAATATTATTATAATAGAAGCATTTTTCACAAAAGGAGAACGTTTTGAGAAAGATTATTCTAATTTTTTCCCAAAATATTGTATTTAAATATATTTTTTGTCAAAATGTCCTTAAAACTATTATATGCATGTATTCTAATCTAAGTGACCCTAATATCATGAAAATTATCCATTTATGCGCTTTTGCAAAATCGCGGTTCCGAACGCAGTCGGATACAGGATTCAGGAAAGCATTCGGATTCAGGACAAAGTAGAACTGTAATTGGAAAATTCTCGAGAATTTTTTCATTAAGCCTAATTGAAAAATATTTGATCAATTTGCAAATCTTGATTGATCTTCAAAACATTTTCTTAAAAGTAAAATTTCTTTTTAAGCAAGGATTTTGTGTAAGTGAACTTTTGTATTCTCTTACTTCATTTTATTTTCATTTAAGATAACAAAAAGAATAAATAAAACTTCCTTCAAGAAATTATCTTGTGTGTAAAATTTAAATTGTTACTTCTTAGTAAAGAAGTGTTTATACATTTTAGCAATTCCATTTTTTATTTACATTGGATGTCCGAATTAAATATCCCTAATTTCAACATTCTATATAAAACATCGATTGGTAGTGCAAGATAAAATTTGCTACATCTTCTCAGATTTAAAGGTCAGTTATCATGGCTTATTAAAGAACTACACCTGTTGTTAAGAGCATGAACAAGTGACAAAAAATGTTTCTAGAAACTGGAGAAGTACATTAAAGAAAGTTATAAATCACTCTTTAAATTAAAGTATTGTTTTTATTTAGATTTAATAAGCTACAAAAATATTTTAAAATCAAATCATAATATATCAAAGTTTACGAATTACTTTTATAACGAAACACTTTATCAACATATTTTTAAATGTATTATTTTAATGAACAAAGCTCTATAAGGCCTACTTTTGCTCCGAAAGACTTAACATTAACAAATCATTGTATGTATGTTAGGAAAATATTTCTTAATGTTGATAAAAATCTTTATCTATACATCAGACTAGAACTTCTCCTTGGTTTGATATGCATTCCTCCTTCATGAATAAAACCTATGGAGAGAATTATAAGAACTTCATTGACAATTTGTGGAAGAAAATATCTCATATACCATACTTAAGGTATCCGACTACATTCGGAACCGGGATTTTCAAAAGCGCATAAATGGATGATTTTCATGATATTTAGTGTCACTTAGATTAGAATATAGGCATAAAATAGTTTTAAGGACATTTTGACAAAAAAATTTTTAAATGCAATATTTTGGCAAAAAAGTAACTCAGAACAATCTTTTTTCCAATTGTTCTCCTTTTGTCAAAAATACTTCTATTAGAATAATATTTTGCCTGTATATAGCTCAGACCTCTGTTCAGAGGCTCAACTAAAATTTTTTAAATATATAACTTAGAAGTGGGTTTATCCATGTTTTACGACAACAGAGGGGATCAATTTTAAGAAAAAAACCCGCGAGTAATTATTTCAATTGGTGGTAATTCTAAAAATAAGGCGAATTTTTCAAAAATTCTAGTTGAGCCTCTGTACAGAGATATGAGCTATATACAGGCAAAATATTATTATAATAGAACAATTTTTCACAAAGGGAGAACATTTAGAAAAAAGATTATTCTAAGTTAATTTTTTGCCAAAATATTATATTTAAATAAATTTTTTTGTCAAAATGTGTTCTTAAAACAATTTTATGCATGTATTCTAATCTGAGTGACACTAAATATCATGAAAATTATCCATTTATTTTCTTTTTTTTAAAAAAATCACGGTTCCGAAAGTAGTCGGATACTTTAATGTGAGGAAAAAACTACATAAATACTTGTCAAAAGCTTCTCTTTTCACCTTCAGCTAAACACAGCATTTTGCTTTGTTGAAAAATGAACATGAAAACCAATACGCAGAGTTCCTAAAGTATATTTCAGCTATTGACTGACATTTTTTTTCTACAAATGCTTATAAAATAAGTATCTGAATGGACTTATAGAAAGAGAATCATGTCGTTATTGTTCTGCTTGCAGCGTGAATAATATTTGTCAACGGACGAATTTTGAATAACAATGTTAAGAATATTATTGTATTTTAAAGCTGAAAATTGTTCATATGCTTCACTTTATCTGTGTTCTCTTTCGGAGTATTCTTAGA
This sequence comes from Trichonephila clavipes, assembly GCA_019973935.1. NCBI lineage: Eukaryota > Metazoa > Arthropoda > Arachnida > Araneae > Nephilidae > Trichonephila > Trichonephila clavipes. The sequence goes on along the minus strand of BMAU01016035.1, from coordinate 108,580 downwards.
TGATCTCTTGAAAAATATTTTCTCTGAAGGGCGGAAATAAATGTTCGAAACTTCCGCTCACTCTACGGACGAGCACCTGCAAGGAAAAGATAAGATGCTTTAAGGAATAAGCGCGTCTAAACGAAGACGTCTCACTTTGGCAATATATTCAGGTTCTAGGAAAGTTGTCAGAAATTGTATTGAATTTTCCATTGAAAAATGAGCTACGGGGCGTTGGTACTTTAGAGACGAATTGATCAATTCGCAAATAGTTCATTTTTCTATCATGAAAGTAAGATGCTTATATAAGCGAGATATTTTGTATCCCACTAAAGGTATACTTTTGAGAGACATTTTCAAAATGATAAATTATAAAGAATTATAGTGTTTTTAATGGATTTTTGCATATTAAATTTAATTAAGTATAATGTTTTGGAATCAATATGCTTATCTGTATATTTCATAAGATTAACTCTATAGTTTGATCTAGATATTATTGTATTAAATGATACATTAAAATCTTCCATAAAGTGTATCAATGTAAAATATATTTCTTCCAATTATTCTATGTTTTTATTTGCATATGTAATTTAAATTTTTCTAACTAATTTTTATCTTTTTTAAAATCATTTAGAAATATTTGTTTAAAAAAATTCAATATAATATATTATATTTATTGATTTTTTGACTACTCTGGTAACAAATTATTAATACACTATTTTAAGCAGTTCTAAGTTAACATAACGATTTCTAACATTTTGAGAAAAACAATTTTTCATCCATATGTTAATTTCTAGCTAAGCGACATTTCCTGGGGCTTAAGTATGGCCGCGGTAGTGGACAAGGTAATGGACTGGTGGCCAGCATGCCGTGACATGGGTCAACTCTTGGGTTTTGAAGCAAACACAGTAAAGCTGAATATTTATTTGTTAAAAGTTGTAAGGCTAGAAAATATTTGAAAATAATATTTCAGTCAAACCGACAATTTCAATATTTACTTATAAAAAGGACCCCCCAAAGTTATAAAAACATTTGGTATATGACAAATCCAATGTCTAATGTATTTTATATAAACTCGAAAGATATCATAACAAATTAAAAAAAGAAGTTTTTCAGAATACTAAAGAATTAAGTTTATCTATTTTAAATACATCCATTAAATTTAAAATGACCTGGAATTTCTTCCATATCTAACAATGCTAAAATTTTCAATTGAGCCATTTATCTCTATTAATGAAATCAGCAATCCACTTTTGATAGTTTTTTTATATTCACACTTTTTAAAAAAATAGAATATGATTATGTATATAATTCAAAAACAACTAAGAATTTAGGTTTATGAATTACCGTATTTAAGTCAGTGTTTCTCAAACTCTGGAGCACAATAACTTTACTAGGGGGACACGAGCATATTGAAAAGTCGAAAACAAAAGATTACTTTTAAAAATTATATATTTGCTGAAAGTAAACAAAATACACACATTTTGACATAATAAAAAATATAATGCACATTTACACTGATATATTACAGTTATAAATGTTTCAGTGCTGCACAATGTCTTTGATAATTAATTTAGCAATAATAAGTTGAGAACAAGTTAATAATTACCAGTGGCCCCATGGGATGGTCATATTTAAAACTATGTGCCAAAAATTAACACTTATCTTGATGCGTTTGTACGGTTTATAATTTATCCCTTAACTGTCGGGAAAATGTTATGTGATTCGCACTCCCAAAACCACCGTTTTCCACGTAGGCACGGGTATGTGATGTATTGGTTTGATTGATTGAATATTAACGTCACACTGTTCAGCTACACGAGGGCTTTTGGCGACGGACCACGTAATTTTGAACCATGGTCAAGTGACGTGGACGACACCTGAGCTGGCACCCCCTCTCCTAACAACCACACCACACCAACGGGAGGACGTTTCAGCTCTCAACAGATTTAACGTGCATCGCTGCCCTACACGGCGGGTCTTTAGTGGTACTGGGCTCGAACCCGTGACAAAGCAAGCCACGGTGCGATACCTATACCACTCGGCTACCGCGGCCACATGTGATGTATTGGAAGGAGGGAAGAAAAGGAAGGATCATATAAGCAAATCCCCTGAAATAAGTAAATCCTTCGCAAACACTGTAAAGGTCATTTTATCGCATTCAAAAGCCTTTGGTATAACTTAATATATGTAGTGCACAGAAAAGATTGTACTTTGAAAGGATGTGTATAAACGTCCAGGGAAATTAACGCTTTGGTTGAACGAGACATTTAGATACGCCAGTTTAACTTAAGTGGATAAAATCTTTTTGTACCTTTGGTTTTAAAGCATATCATTTTTGAATTCAAAGCATTGTTACTGTATAAAGGGGGGAGGCGATGGAAATTCTGATTGAATATTGGATCGCAAATATTGAATATATTTAAGAAGCACTAAATAAAGCTATAAAACTGCAGGAAGAAAATCAACCGTTATATGGAAAGTATAAATTTCATTCACTTCGTATGTCACTTGCAATTCTGAAATATTTCAATCGCAGGAAATTCATCTTCTAACGAGAGTATGAAGTTTTTATTCTCCTCTTTCGCAAGTCAGTTGATATGTCTTCATCCATTTAATTCGCCCCCGTCTATTAATCGAATTAATGAGGAGACAGGAGAGCTGTTCATAGCATTCATTATATTGGCAAGTGTTAAGGGTGTGAAAATGAATCTAAATTCACACGGTGTAAGTGACTGCTAACTATTCGAATTAGTTCTAACTATAAATGAATGGAAATAAAATGTACTTGTGCCTTTCACAGTTTGTGATTAAACTATTAAATAATAGTATTTAGTCTTTCGCTTAATATAGCTTTAAAGAACCGGAAATTCCATTGTTCATGTTATTTGAGAAATCCAGATCAATCAGATTTAATTTTCGTTTTGGAATTTTTACTTATTTACTCATTTTACAGTAGATTTCGTGTTATCTGTTAAGTTAATATATATGTTACACCGGCAAAGTAAGAAATACGGCATTCTACAGAATGCCTAGGCATTGCATAGATTGCCTAAAACTAGCCGGCAATGTATAAAATGATTCTTATTTCACACATTGCCTAGGTATTCTATAGAATGCCTTATGAGAAACAGGTAAATTATGAAATACATCTCCGATTCATTTCGAAAATTGTGTAGCAAGGCACGAGACTTTTAAAGGGTGCCTCAGTTTCAGAATTTGTCATTTGCATATTGTTGTTTGTTCGGGAGTGTCAAAATACTCAATTATACTTGTAGTTGTTCAGCAAAAAAAAAAATTGGTTTTTTCCTGTGCTGCATGAAAATGAAGAAGCACGTTGTCGTGTTGAGGAAGGAGTCATGGTCTATATCAGGGTTAGGCAACCTATGGCATACGATACAATTATCAATGGCATTCAGCACTACTCAACAAATTTGTCAATTTTTGAATGAACTTCATAAAATTGTAATAGATCTTATTTGACAAACATCTCCAGAATTTGGACAATTGAGGAATAATGAAAAAATTTGAAACATAACTCTAAAGATAAATTTACAGGTTTTTAGTAAATGATTGAATGCCATAGCTAGAGATATTTAATTGTTTGAAGAGAGAAAATTACATGTATATTCTGCTCTTTTCCGGTTTTAGTTTTAAATATCTAAGAATGGGAGGGCACAACTAAGGGAATTAATTTGTGATCGAGACTTGGTGTAATAGTAGTACTCTTTTAGGGTGTTCACCACTCAATGTAATTACGCCGAATGGCCAGTCAATTCGGAGAAATAAGCTTTCTAAATTCATGCATAGCTTTTATACAATTAAATTTTAATTTTGCGCAATGAGTTCGTAGCTTGATTGGTAAATCGTCTGTTTTCTATGCGGGAGGTCTGGGTTCTATTCCACGTGATTAACTTTGTTTCTTCAAATCATTTAATTATTTATTAATTAAATAAATTTATTTATGAATGGCTTATTAAATATTAAAAGATTTTTTTTAATTATTTTGTATTTTATAAAGTAAAAAAATACTGTTATATAAATAATTATATAAATTTTATAAATATATTTTATATTAATAAATAATATTTATAATAAAATATGTAATAAATATTAAATGATATTTTACAAAAAAATTAGTTACAAATAATTTTATAATGTCAAATTCAATATACTATAAATAAAATATTATATATAATATAAAATAATTAATAAAATACGTAATATTATTAATAAATTAATTATTTTATATTTAGTATAATAAAAATTTGTCTTTTTTATTTATTTTAATTCAATTATTTTATAATTTTATAAAATATTTAATAAGTCATTTTGAAATAAATTTATTTAATTTCAAAAAGTTTATTTAAATAATTTTAATAAATTTATTTAAGTAATTTCAATAATAAATCATAATTTTAATAATAAGCAATAATTTTAATAATAAATTAATAATAATTTTAATAATAAATTAATAATTTTAATAATAAATTAATAATAATTTTAATAATAAATTAATAATTTTAATAATAAATTGATAATTTTAATATTAAATTAATAATTTTAATAATAAATTAATAATAATTTTAATAATAAATTAATAATTTTAATAATAAATTAATAATTTTAATAATAAATTAATAATTTTAATAATAAATCAATAATATTTCTTATTAAGACCAATGCTTAAAAATAATTCATTACGTATAATAAATATTAATTAATTAATACATTATAATAAAACGTAATTAATTAGATTTTAATAAATAATAATTTACTAATTTTGATTAATAATAATTTTCATTAATATTATTTTAAACATTTTTATTTAAAAATAATTTTAAATATTTTAATTCATAATAAGTTTAAATATTTTTAATTAATAATAACTTTAAATAATTTTACTAATATAAATAATTTAAGTTACATATATGTTAAATGTTTTTATTATTTTATAAAATACAAAATTACAAAAAACATTATTTAATATTTAATAAACCTTTCATAAACAAATTTATTCAATTTAAAATAATAATTAAATGAATTGAAGAAAGTAGACGATTTACCAATGAAGCTACGAACTCATTACGGAAAATTAAAATTTAATTGTATAAAAGCTAAGCATGAATTTCGAAGGCTGATTTCTCCGAATTGACTGGCCTTTCGTCGGAATTATACTGAGGGGTGAACACTCTAAAGGAGTACTACTATTACATCAAGTCTCGATACCAAATGAATTTCCTTTGTCGTGCCCTGTCCTTGTAAGTAAAATATCTTTCCTCATAGGAAAAATATTTCGAGTTCACAAAGAAAATGTCTAACAACTGAATGCTCAGGATATGTCAAAGTAAAATTCACAAATTACACCACATTTTTGGCGATATGAAAGTAGAGCGAAGCTGTGCACTAAGTTCACATAAAATTTTTTACTTAACTGTAATCAGAGGAAATACTACTTATATTTTATTTTGTTCATTTCCTATTTTAATAAAAATGTTTAAAAAACATAATATTTGTACAATTTTGAGGGGTTTTTTTTCTGAAGAAATAGTTATATTTTATGCTGTTTATTTTTATGTTAGGAAATAATTTTAATTGATGCAAAATGAATGTGTGATAAAGCTGTAAATCTATATAATTGAACTCTATTCTCTAACTCTGCATACATTATCGCGGGAATAGAGTGTTTCAAAAATATCCTACTGTGTGGTACGCTGAGAGAGAGAGAATCATAATTGGTAGATTGATATTTGACACGCCACAGCTAAAAGGTTGTCGGCTCCAGTCTATAGGCATGAAACAACTATTCGATGACGAGCTTCCCAAAAATGGAGTAAAGGCTGTAAAAAAAAGTACTTTTATTAATTAGAACGACGTACCAGAAGTTAATAACTGATATACAAAAAGCCAAAAAGACTACTAAAAAGGAATCCAGGGTCTATTGGTTGCTGAATATCTATGATGAAATGTTTGATGAAAAAAAAATAAAAGTAAACTCATGTAACCTGTTAAAGAAGGTGTCAGTACTATACAGAATGGTTCCGAACCACTGATCCTAGGATTAAATGCTATCAAGCCCCTCAAGGAGTATTAAATTATTTCTATTTTATTTACCAGAGTGTATTTCTCTAGTTTTTGTTTGACTTTCCATGAAAGCCACTTTATATGTCACCTAAAATCCCTTTATATTCATTGTTTGGAGTAAATAAATTTTATTCTGAAGGCATGTTTAAATACAATTAAATTATTAAATTAAAACAATCAAAAATATAAACAACGTCCCACCCTTAGCCGGCCAATGTAAATTTATCAAACGGTGACAGGTTCATGGGGATAAAATAAGGTAAGTACTTCTATACAATATTACATCACAGATTCTGAATTATTTTAAGTAATTAATGAAGCTCATTTGGCTATTGCACACGGAGGACGTGTTAGAATTCTGAAAGAACTTTCAACCAAATACAAAAACGTTACACATTATGATATTGAATTATACATCCACTTTGTAAACCTTGACAGAAAATGCAAAAGAATTATTTTAAGAAAGGTGGCATTGTTGTGAAAGTTATGATTTTTTTTTCTGAATGTCAATATATATTGACACTTGTAACGAGTGGGAAAAAGGATTTCTATCGGCTTGGAACTTCTGAAGGAATTTTAAAAGAAGTATATGAAAAATCACAATTTACTTTGTGCCCTATGGACTTTCTTAGAGAATTAAAGATATTCCTGACCATGAAATTCCTCATCTGTCAGTTGCGATTGCTCATTCTAATGGAGCGGCGAAGGATTCGTCAAATGTTTGGGTAAAACAAAGTAGCGAAATAAGTATGTTCTATGCGTGAAAAATGTAATGAAACGTAAAATTCTAAATGCCAATCAAGCATACCATGTTGCAATAAGTAGATTAATTTTAATTTCTTATTTTTTCATTTGAAAACTTTGTTTCCCTTAATAAAAGAAAGACAAATTTTATTTGGTAGAACTTTAATTTTTCCTTTACGTATTTTGAATAATTTCTTAATGGCCCTCTCATTATTTTGTCACAATAGCATTCATGTTTTTTAGAAATGTACGTTGATATAGTAACCTTATCATGATCTTCTTTCATACTTTGCCTAAACAGCTTTATATAGAATGCCTAGACATCCTATACAATGCCTAGGCAAAGTAATTCTCTTATTTCATACTTTGCCTAAAAACCTCCGAGATTCTATACAATGCTTAGACCTTGTATAGAATACCAGCATTTCATAGTTTTCCGGTAACATATATATGAGAAAACTGTTTTTTCAATACCAATATTAAATCATGATCCTAAAAAACTCATTTTTTTCCTGTATGAAACAAAAAGAATACCATTTTATAACAAATTATAAAAGTCTACTATTTTTACATCAAAGAAAATAATCCTTTTTTTTTCAAATTGGAATACTCTATCAGAATTTTGAAATTGAAATTTTTACCGATTTAAAGAGTATTATACTTCGAAATTGTTCTACTATTTGATGCCCTTTTGTACAGAGTGTTTTTTTTCCAGGTATAGAAGTTAAAGTTCGCATTACTTTCCAAGATGGTGACCTCACGCCTGAACACCGCTTACAAATTGTGCAATTTTATTTCGAAAATAATGGTCTATTTTCATAAGCGAATTTTCTTTAGCAATGAAGCACACTTCTGGTTGAATGGCTACGTCAACAAACAAAACTGCCGCATTTGGAGTGAAGCTAATCTACAAGTGTATGTCGAAACACCGGTACATGCAGAAAAACTGACTGTTTGGTGCGCTTTATGGGCTGGTGGAATCCTCCTTCAAAAACGATGAAGGCCACAACGTTACAGTCAATGGTGATCGGTATAGAGCCATGATTACTAACTTTTTCATTCCTGAATTGAACAATCATGATGTCCAGGAGCTGTGGTTCCAACAAGACGGCGCAACATGTCACACAGCTCATGCCACAATCGATTTATTGAAAGACACGTTTGGTGACCGCCTAATTTCACGTTTTGGACCTGTGAATTGGCCTCCAAGATCTTGTGATTTAACACCGCTGGACTATTTTCTGTGGGGCTATGTAAAGTCATTGGTCTATGCGGATAAGCTGCAAACGCTTGACCATTTGGAAGACAACATTCGCCGTGTTATTGCCGATATACGGCCACAAGTGTTGGAAAAAGTCATCGAAAATTGGACGTCCAGATTGGACTACATCCGAACCAGCCATGGCAGTCCTATGCCAGAAATCATATTTAAAATGTAATGCCACAAGATTATCGTTCGAATAAAAAAAATTCATGTCAATCGAATAATACATCGTTGTTTTATTGCAATTTAAAGTTCTATACCTCTAAAAAAAACACCCTTTATATATATATATGTAAAAACGTTGGCCGGTGTAGTTATTTGGTTACCAGGGGCTTCACAGAAAACATCTTCAGAATTAAATTTAATCTTGTTTATTCACACACACAGAACGTAGGTGGACAATTCACAAGTATATTCACAAATATTTGATAAGAACAAGAAAACCGGAACAATAACAAAAGCGACAAGCAGCAGCGACATCACACATGACAAATACAAAGACTAAAAGAGAGATCACAAAATATTTTCGCTACATATGGCGGCAGTGACAATCGTGTGACTATTTTATAATAAGAGCTCTGATTCTTTCAAATGCCGGCACAGGGATTTCGGATACTAGTTGATCGCGATTAAGATTAAAGCGTTAATTTTGAACCCCTAAGAATTAAAGCTGGGTCAAATATTATTAAAAAGAGTTTACTAAAATGATGCTGGAGGGAATTATTACACACACATATATATATATATATATATATATATATATAGGCTGCACTTAGAGTCTCAGAAAAAGGAATTTATTTTGAATTTTGATTTTAATATTTGAAAGAAGAAAGAGTTTTGTTCAGATGAGTATGTGTAAACATTAACATATTACCCACTTATCACAGGGGATCCAAAATGAAGCACAATTTTTCTCAGATATTTTAACCATATTTTATTACTTATTAAAAATTTACCATTTTAAAAAATTTACTGGTAGACAGATTTTCAAAATAAATAGTTCCAGTTTAAAATAAGTTCTACATATGTGGCTTGCCTCCCTAATCCATCTAACTAATCATAGCACTGATACTCTGTAAATTTTTGCATAACAATGGGATAGAGTATAATGCATCTTCTTTTGCATCATTGTTGCTTTTTTATTCAGATTTAAAGCGAATCCTTAATTTTTTAATTCACAAAAAGAAGTGCTAGGAACAGTAGTATTTAAAACATTGTACAGTCAGAGTGTACTTACGATGCGGCTGTGATTATAGTATATCTGGATAATGGTGTAGACCAACGTTTCTCAAACTGTGGGGCATGCTCCTCTAGGGAGAGGAGCGCGAACTTATTGAAGTGTCGAAAACAAAAGATTAATTCAAAAAATATTAAGGTATCCGACTAATTGCGACAACTTTTTTTTTGAAAAAATGGGGATATGGGGATTTTTTTTTGTGATTTTTAGATTTATTTAGTATATTTTAAGAAAAAAGTTCTAAAATTGAAAGCAGACAAAAAATTTATAGCTATTAAAATGGGAAAAAACTGGTGAGAATGTATAAAAAATTACATATATATAAACGGGACTCGCTCTGTACAAATATGTTCTGAACAAATTCTCAATTTTCCAATTTTGAGGTGTTTCTTTATTATTCATGTTTGAAATGACCTTCAGGATAAGACATATTTTAATTTTTACAAAAACTAGAGCACTTTATCTTAGTGATTATATGGAATTGCTTAAAAAAACAGTGATTATATTCACATAAAGGACTGTAAATTTTGAAATAAAACACTGATTGATAAATCTGAAGATCAAAACACTTCCACTGTTATACAAAACACACACAAAAAATTTCAGCAAATTTTTCTCAAAACTTTTTGAGCAATCGCTGTCCCCGTTTGAGTTTTTCAAAAAAAAAAACACATTTCGAGTAAAACGCATTTTAAAGTTTGGCATCTTGTGTAAAGGTATGACATTTGCTTTTACTAAAACGCTTGTAGTTTTTGTTCTAGTGGAGGGAAAATAAAGTACTTGGTATTGTTATTAAGTTAATAAGATATCCTATAAAATAAAATAATAAAAAAAATTCTCAATTTAAAAAAAAATCGTGATTTTAGGGTAGTCGGATACCTTAATTTATTAAAAGTAAATTAACAAAGTAAAAACATAGTAAACATTCTGACATAGTAAAAAGTAAAATACACATTTACACTGATGTCATTTGTAAATTTATCAGTATCGCATAATGTATTTTAAAGTTAATTTAACAATACTAAGTTAAAAACACGTTTAATAATTAACAATGACCTCATGGGTTTGTCATATATAGAGAGTTATGTAAAAAATTTACATTTATCATGAAATTTTATAAGTTTATAATTATTCCCTCAACTGCCGATTGAAAATTACGCGATTTGCCGCATAATGCCACAGTTTTCCACGAGGCACGCGTATGTGATGCATTTGGGGGGGGGATAAAGAATTTATTAAAAGTAAATTAACAAAGTAAAAACCTCTGAAATAAGTACATCCTTCGTTAACAGTGTAAAGGTACTTTTGGTACACTCCAAAGCCAGCACTGCACAGAAAAGATCATTCTTTGGAAAGACGTTTATATACGTCCGGAGCAATTTATACGTCTGGAGCAATTAACACTTTGGCGGAGTGAGAAGTGTATATACGTGGGTGGCTCTTAAGAGGTTAAAGTCGTATTACAGTTTTAGCGTCGAAGTATAGTATTGTTGAATTCAGCACATTATTATTGTATAAAAAAGGGGCACAACCAAAATTATGATCGTATATTGAGTCGCAAATATTGAATGTTTGAGAAGCACAGGTATAGGAAGCGCAGAAAAAAAACGACGTGAAAAGTGGAATTCATTACGCATCATTGAAATAAGTGGTGTACATTGATTGCAAAGATGTATGAAGATTAATTTACTAGCTACAGAAATGAACAGTTAACGTTATCAAATGAGCCAGGAAGCTTCAAAATGTGTCTATAACAGACAATTAAAGGAAACATGTTACTTAAAATGTTTTGAAGCAGATTACAACACTCATGCTGACAAAGTTGCATCTGCGAAAACGACAACAATATATACGTCAATACCAAAACTAGGATGCTGGCGACTAGAAAACGATTGATTACCTTTATTGACGAGTCACGTTTTACGCTCTATCGATCGGATGGATGCTCACGTACCGGACAAGAAAGATCTGAGGTCAAACATCGTGAAATCATTACTGGGATAACGCAATGTGGTGTTAGTGTCGTGGTGTGAGTAATTTTCTGTGACATCATCAGTATTTTCTTGATTAAGGTACACTCAACGGATTTAATTATATTTTAGCGGTGATCCTGTACACCAAAACAGATTGATGGGGAATCTTTTGAAAACAGATTGATTTATTTCTTTTGAAGGAGGAAATATTTTATCAGCGCACTGGTACTTGCCTTAATCCAGACTTGTCTTGTACTAATTGTAAGAACATTGCGAAGATTTTTAAGTATTCCGATGATTTTAAAATTCAAAAGCTAAATTCAATGCAGCATGTCTGCAATCAACTTGACCACCATGTTGTAAGTTTAGAGATTCCTCAACACACTCTTTCTCTCATATCAGATTTATAGTAGTCAGTACAATTGCAGATAAATAGGACAAATTACTCAACAGTATAGATTCAATTTTATGCTATTTAACTATTGTCGTTATACGAAATGTGATTATACAAACATTGGATGATGATAATAATGACTATACCCTGCATTATTAATTTCACAAATACTATATAAAGTAAAATGCATGGCTTTTTAAATATTCAACAAAACCTGAAAAGTTAAATATTTCAAAGTAAAATTGGTTAACGTTCTAAAAATAATAGCTTTGTTATAACAAAAAGAAAACTTAGTCATAATTTTAATCATAATTAATAATTCTTCAATTCATTGGATAGAGATTATTTAGATTCATTAATTTGAGAGTGAAATTAAATATTGAATTTTTAACATGCCTGTTCACTGCATACTTATTTTTTCAAAATATTTTCCATTTAAAAGGGCAACATTAATATACGCTTTTGTATTTAATGCATTGTTTTCTTAAGTTCAATTTTATATTGATCCCTTAAATGGTTTGCCGTGCACCGTACGGGATACCAGAAGCTTAACACCACTGGTTTGCCAGTACGCTGTATGGACACTGATATTTACTTCTACTTATATTTGATTTGCATATATATTATTTCTAATAGTGAAATTATTAGTGCTAGTTTTGTTTCCAAAAGATGCAATTTGTTCAAGATACTGAAATACTTCTCATCCGAGATTTTTGCCGTGGTGAAGACAATGATATTTCATTAAAGACTTGACTTTAGATTCTTGAAAATATTCGATTTGAATTGGCAAGGCAATGTGCAATTGGTTGCTTGAGAAGAAATTAAATTGGAAAGATAATCCAGAAAAACCGATATTATCTATGTTCCCATTGTAATGCAAGACTTACTATTACACTATGTTTTAAATTGCGTGGTCATATATATATGCACACACACACTAAATTCTCAATAGTTTAAAAATGAAGCACAGGCGTGAAATTTTTTCTAAGTATTATAGCAGTGTTAATAAAACTGTGGGGCGCACCTCTTACGGAGGCTTGATAACTCTCTAAGGGGGGCGTGAGCATACTGAGAAGTTGGAAACAAAAGATTGTCTTAAAAAATTATCAACTTGCTGAAAGTAAAGTAAACAAAATAGATTCTGACATAATAAAAAAAAATTAACACTTACACTGATATAATGCATTTATAAATGTATAGAACTGCAAATGTATTTTATAATTAATTTAACAACACTAAATAAGAATAAATTTAATAATTACCAGCGGTCCAATGGGCTTCCTATCTTGATAATTTGTTCGGTTTATAAATAATTCCTTAAATGCAGGTAGAATGTTGCGCGATTTATTTTCCAATGCCTCCGTTTCCCACGTAGACGCGCGTATGGGATGCATTGGGTGGGGGGAGAGGGGGAGAAAAGGATTAAAAAAAATAAGCAAATACTCTGATGTAAGTAAATCCTTCGCAAACATTGCCAAGGTCATTTTGTTGCATTCCAAAGTCTTCGGAATAATTTTATGGATAGCAATAAACAGAAAATATTGTTCTCCGGAAAGACGTATATATACGTCCGGGGTATTTAACGCACCGGTTGAGTGAGACGTATACATATTAGTCCATGGCACTTAAGAGGTTAAATATGTATTGTAGCTTCAGCGTCAAAGTGTATTATTATTGAATTCAATGCATTGTTATTTGAATGGAGGGGGAGGCGTGATAAAAATTATGATTGAAAATTGGGTCGCAAATGCTGAAAGTTTGAGAAGCGATGCATTATAGAAAATCTTTAAAGATATTTGAAAAATTTTTCCTGGCATGCAGAGCATACTTATAAAAAGAAAGCATTTAGGGGAGTTTGTGTTCCACAATATTAATGCAAAAATAGAGTGACCACTTTAAAATTAAAAATTAAAATAAAATTCTGTCATTTTCATAATCTGTTAAGAATTATGCTCAGTTATATGCAATACAAAATGTGCCTTTTTGAAACAATTTGGGCCCATAAAACTGACAATTTGAGGTGGTAAACATAAATTTGCTTCACTATTTAATTTCCCAACTGTATTAAACTTCAGAAAAAATTCCTTGAAAAATAAATAAAATTAGCATTTGTAATAGTAAATATCTATACAGGTATACATTTTAAAAATGACATAACAATATTTATCTTTTACTATATTTTTAGTCAGAATAAATCATAGAAATCATTTTTGGAAATCATTGGAATGATTTTAATAATTTAATAAATAACGCATTCAGACATTTAATTAAATTAATTTATGGTTGACTGTAAAATGAATCAATATTTACAGTCCATATCAACTTAAAATGCATATTTCTACTACAGCTTTCGTATATTATTGAAGGGTATCATCCATTATATTCTGCTAGGTAACATTCTTTCAGCAAGGTAACTTCCATTCTTAAAATGTGCTGATGTAAGAATAACCATCAAAATATATTCAACAGACAGAATAACTACTTGGAAGAAAACTCATTACTTTAGAAAATAGAACCATGAGAACCATATTCAAATATTTCGAAGATTTCCACATAATAAAGCATTTAGAAGATACCTGAATGTCGCAATCTATTCAAGTAAGAAATGAGGCGCATTCATTGCTCATGAAACTTCCCTTTCCGGTACTTTCTGAGATAGAAGCTAGAGATAGTTATTACTAAAGATACTTCATTGTACGGAATGAGTTTATCGATAAGGAATAAAACAAAATGGGAGTCATAGATCGTGATAAATTGAAGGCATTCAGCAATGAAATTTGAATAGTTTGACTTCCTAAAGTGAGAAGAAATATTTTCTTCAAGTAAAATATAAAGATCAATATATTAATGAGACTACCTTAATGGTTTCTAATATTTCAAGGAAAGTGATGAATATGAAAATAAATAAAAACTAAAATGCCTTCTCTCAAAATGTTCATTTTATTTCTTATGTAATCATAAATAAATTTTAACGGTGCATCCTAAGTACAATTTTCTTATGTAGTTTATAAGCAAATAGTATGCAGTAGTTCAGATTTAAGAATCTATTTATGTTAAATGGTTTTCACTGGTTTTACCTATTCAGTTACTTACCGGTGAGACGGAAATGATATGCATCATTTCCATTAAGTGTTGGATGTATTTAAAAAGAAATACGTTTAAGAACGTATATGTGCTTGACAAAATAGTATTTTTCCTTTATATTTAATAAAATTATTTCCTTCTCCGACAAAAACAGTTATATTACCTTCAATCAATAACCATTTTTGTGAGACACCTTTAACGTCCTTTAGTGCACTATAATGAGCTTCAAATTCAAAAGATAGAGAAGGACTTTTAAAAAAACGATATGAGAGAGATGACTGCTTATTAAATGAGCTCGATTCAATGATATCTTGACTCCTGATGTTGAGAAATATATCTATTTCATAGAAAATTTAGTATTTACTAAGAGTGATTTCTAAGTATAAGCTGAATTTGTCTTCCATTTCAGGTCATTTTCTTGGAAATAATACTATTTTGGATTTTGTTCAAGATCATGGATTTGAAGTGGAACATCTCTCAGTCAACGCAAAAATTCCAAAAAGGTACATAAACAATATGGAATTACATTTCAATATCTAAATTGTTAAAAATTTTAAACTTCAATTACTGTATCTAATGAAGTTAAAAATTATTTTTATGCTGTCATTTCGTATGTAATATTGAGAGTTTTTTAAAAATCAGATTTTGCACAGATTCTCTCTCTAGCAAAAAATTCATTGTTTTGGATATAATTTTTTTTCATTTGATTTCTATAGATATATTGACGTGTAACCTAAAAAAGATTTATTTATTTAATCCTCAATAAAAGTTATACTGTTGACTGAAACTCCTTTTTCAGTTTTATAATTATAATTTTGCTGAAAAAAAATTTAAAACTGCCTATACATATTTCATTTAACTTTTTCTTCTGAAATTTTCCATAGATAGTAATTTTTATTTTCTTAATATAACCCATCATGTTTAGATGACATTAAGCTTGAATTCGAAAGGAGATTTTCAAATGTAAATCATTGAGAATTTATTATATGGTAACTGTGGTATAATAAAAACTATTGTTTGCTACTTGGATTTTTTTCTGAAGAGGAGAAAAACAATTTGAAAAAAATTAGATTATTTTCTTATACAGCACCTGATATTTCCATAGGCATTTTTCATCTATTACTGATGGTTTATTTTAAGCATAGGTATATTTAGGACATAGAGAATGGGAGCTGAAAACAGAATTTACCATAATTAGAAAAAAAAAGTAAGCCACGGTTCAATAATTATTTCACAGATTTAAAGTTACACAGAAGTGTTAAAAGAGCTGGTTTGATCAACAGTATTTTTAAAAAATAATAAATCAAAATAAAAAGTCAATCAAAAGAATAATAGGAAACATAAATAAATGCTCATAAAAATAAAAACACTATTAAAAAATTATCAAGAAAATTTAAGGGGTGTTTAAACATTTTTATAAATTTAGATAATGTCTTTTTTAAAAAGAAAAGTTTGTGAGTGCATGATCGTTTTCATGCATAAAATATTAGGTATATTTAGGTCATTATAAATAAGGTATGGAATGTAAAATGCATGTTAATTTATTCTTTGAAAAAACTATCAAAATATGTTGAATTATAAACTGTTCGAAAAAATTTGTTTCAAGCAACTTTTAAATGTCCATTAAAGATTCGATTAATGTTTACATGTTTGAATGAAAGAAAATTTAACTAAATGAGAGAAAGAGAATTGCGCCAAACTAGCCATTGTAAATATTTGTTTTAATGACGCATACATTAGAAGATAAATTTTAGGTTAAGATTTTTTTACGTAACATCAGCCGAACTTTTTATGCATTATGCAGTAATTTAAGAATTTAAAAAGAAAAACAATAATGATGACTGTGAAGAAAGTATAGTATCTTATGTGCTCAAAGTTAATTTTTTATTTTAAGTATGGTTTTCACAAGTTAATATTTAAATTACCAGAAGACAACATTATAACATAAATATTTTTATAAAATAATTTAGAAATTTGTTTTTCTGAACTGGAAAACCTAAAATGTGTGGCATCAAGCTTTTATCTTTCATTCGGAATGAAGCAGTTTACATTGGTAATAAGTAAAATAATATATGCAGCCTGCCAGATAAAAAAACCAAATCTACACTTTTAATAAATATAAAATTGTTTAATAATATTAAAGAAAGTTTAAGCGAAATTCTTATTTCAATTAATACAGTTGTTAAAAATCGTGCAAGAGTGTTCGCAAAAGCTCTCATTTTCATGAAAAGCGTTTTTCTCCTACATAAAAAAATATATTGTATAATTCCTCAAAAGTAAATAATAATTTCTACTTTAAAAAAATTGTCACATTCGATTAAACTGCTTTAAGTTTGTCTAAGACAAGCATTCAGAAATGTTTTTTTCCTAATTAGGAATTATTATTTTGCAATAGTTTTCAAAAAATTTACAACGCATCAAATTAAAACCTCTGGAAAAGACAGCATGTTTCAAAGTAACAATAATTTACTCCTTTTTGATTAAATGCTGAAAATCTCAGTTGGATAAAATGAGTACTTAATAAATAAGGTAAGAAAAATTCTTAATATATAAAAGCAGGATTTACAATTAAAAATTGAAAAACATAGAGAAAGAAAAATGTTTTCTACGCTGACTTAATTCTTAAACTTCATATTAAAAAATGAACGAATTGTCGCTATGTAGATAAGTTCAAAATGCAACTTGCGATACTTAAAACAATAGCAGCTTTGCTTGTGCAAAAAGTCCATAATTTTTCTTTTTTATGTGAAGTGATTTACTCCTAAATAATTAATTTTTTTATTATTTTCTCACAAGAAATAATATTAGCAACTGAAACAGTTTTTAAAGCGATGTTTCATAGAACGTAGCTTAATCTTTATTTTCAGTTAATATTTTCGTTGTCATTGCTAATGTTCTTTTTGTATAGAAATAAATTCTTTAATTTCTCTATGAATATTCAAGAAATTCAAATAAAATAAATAAAGTTTTAAATATTTTCCAGATGTTAGAAAATACTCGTATCTTTCATTTATTCCAATGTTTTCTCTTGGTTTTTATTCCAATCGTACAAATATTTTTTTTAAATACTTTGAAATCTCTTAATTTTACTAGACAGTATAGAATAAAAGAATTTATGTTTGATGTATAATTAACAAACATCACAACTTCTTTTTGTAGAAAAGAATCTTGTTTCACAAATAATCTATGCTAAGATTCATATTATTAATTGGCTGTAGCTTTCCAGGTAAAAACAAATAGTTTGCGGAACTTTTTTACTTTTATTTTTAGATACAAACAAACAATACTATTTTTCGATGTTTTATCCTCTTATTTAAAATTAAAAAATAACTTTTGCTTCTGATTTTTTATTCCTGACACAAATTTAAAAACGTACTTTTTTTTGACAGTTTGATACAGCTCAGTTACCTTAATTTTTCAGTATACTAGAAATCTATACAAACATTATTTTTCTCAATTCACTTATCATTCCTAATCATTAATTTGCAATTCATGAACTTTCAAGAGAAGCATTTTTATTACTGAATTAAATAAGTATAATTTATTCATTCTATTTTCCATATTTTTAAAAAAGGAATTATTTTTAATTTCGGTTATTAAAAACGCTAGTGAGTTGCTTTACTTTTAAAAAATTGTAGAATTAATGGAATACTAACGTTAGGTTTATAATTTCTTTGATCATCATTTTGTTATGATCTTCTTTGAAGTATTTTTGTCTTTGTTTTAGTATACTAACATTTCTATGAGGAAATACTAAAAAGTGAATTGCCTTTTTCTTTTAAAGTAATAATTTCAAAAGAAAATGTTACATTTCCAATTATGTATAATTCCAGATTTTGAAATTTCTCTTTTGGCATTTTTGGATGTATTAAAACTTTTCAAATAGACTCGAAAAATTGGTTCCTCAGTTGAAAAGTACTGTGGAATTTCTCTAAAACGTATAGATTGCATTGTGATTTTACAATTGTTTTGTTCATCCACGCAAATTACCGTTTAAAAAGTATATATAAATCGCATACAATACGAAATATTTTCAAGCTACAATGCAGATCGTTATTGACGAGTGAATTATGAATAAAATTTATGTTATTTATTCCAAATTGAGAAACATGTATAATTTTGAAGACTATTATTTTTGATGACTTATTTTTAATTTGTGTGTTTCAACTCCATAATATATTATAACTATCTGTATCAAATATATTCTTCCTTTTTTAAAATAATATCTACTTTATTGAATGATGTGTGTACTGAGGTTATATAAACTATAATAAATACTAAAATACACATTTACGCTGATATGATATACTTAAAAAGGTATCAACATTCTATAATTAATTTATCAATACTAAATTAAGAACGATTTTAATAATTACTCCTGACTTCAATGAACTTCTCAAACAGAAAATTATATAGAAAATTTAATACTTAACGATGAATCGTATAGTTTATCATTAAAGTTATATTATAGTTTTAGCACCTAAGTACGTTATTACTGCATTCAATACAATACGTTTGTAAGGGGAGGGAGGGTGATGAAATTTATGATTGAAAATTTGGTCACAAGTATTGGAAGTTTGAGAAATACTGGCCTTATTAAATATTCAAGTAGGAAAAAATATCATTTTCTCTGAAAAATTGCAATTGATAATAACTTGTAAGTATAATAAGAGAGTATATTAAGGTGATGGTGGACCTACACAGGGTCAAATTTTGATCTTAGGCAATTATTTTCATTCTTTATTCTAATAATATTCCTTATATTTCATAGAATAATTCTGCCAAAGAATTTAGTCATTTTGATTTATATTTACTGAATTATTATTTTTTATTTTACTCAAATAAATGTTTAAAATTCACTTCTGTTGGGTTCTCAAATTTTCCCTTTTCATTGTTAAGTAAAATGCTCCTTGCGTTTTAAGTTACGTCATAAGTCTTTGAAATTTTCACAAGTTATGAAAGGTGATATAATTCACAATTTTGTGTATTAGTTTTCTAAAAAAAATAATGGATTATATTTTTTGTAGTTTTGAATACTTTGAATGTATGATAATTAGTGAAATATTTCATATAGTAAATAAAATTTCTGAATTTAAAATTCATGCATGTATTCATTTCGCTGTAGTTCACCTATACATAAAACAAAAATTATGTACGTGTCTTAAAAACTAATACACAAGGAGCATTTTTAAAAATACTTTGAAAACAATTTAATTTTTTAAAGAAAATATATTTAAGTTGTTAAATATAGTAACTAATTATAATATTTTCATTCCATTTTCAGCTAATTAAGCTACCAATTTAAGAAATAAGTTTTAATGTGGTCCACCGTCCCCTTAACCTTCAAACAATTAATCTGAAATACTTAGGCCATATATTTGCAAGTCTCATAGATGAAGTTTATAAGTTTTTTTTTGACACACACACACACAATTCTTAAATTATTCAAACAATTGAAGTAACTGCATCTTCCGTTACTCAAATTAACCGAAAGTTAATTCTAGGATGCGCATTTTATCTATTCAGTGAATCTTTCCTGATTAATCATCGCTCCCATCCAAAACATTTATCACATTCTATCAGAAAATTAAGATAAGCAGCCTCTAAGGGAATCATTTACCAAAATGTCTTTATCTATAGAACAAGCACAGGCTGCGGTAGATAAGAATAACTTTTCTTTTAGAACATTTCGTAATAAGTCATTTCTCTATCAATCATTGGACTTTTTCATATACTCTAACAAGAAAGAGCGTTTTCCTTTAACTCTCGGGGCGAATACGAAATGTGATTAATAACTGCCTCATTTATTTATCGTGTTATATTCATTCGCCACTGTTTTTCAATGAATATCCAGTTTCTAATAATAGGTGTAGAATAGGGCGAAATGAAACTGTGACAGTCTTATTTGTTCAAATACATCTAGGAATTGATTGATATAAAAAAATAATCCGCTTTTCTTGTTAAGTTAAACCAGTGCTTCTCAAACTTTCAATATGCGCGACCCACTATTCAATCATCATTTTCATCGCGCCCCCCCCTCTATACAATAACAATGTATTGAATTCAATAAAGATATACTTTGACACTAAAGCTACAATACGACATTAATCTCTTATGTACCAACAACGTATATAAACATCTCTCTCAGCCAAAGCATTAATTTTCTGGACGTATATATACGTCTTTCTGAAGTACGACTGTTCTGCTATCCATACAATTATTCCGAAGGCTTTGGAATGCAATAAAAGGACCTTGACAGTGGTTGGGAAGGATTTGCTTATTTATTCCTTTTCTCTCCCCCCCCCGCAAGTGGTGGGGGAGGTCCTTTTCCGAGTGGTATGGGTATCGGACCATGGCTTGCCTTGTCACGAGTTCAAGCCCAGTACCACTAAAGACCCGCCGTGTAGGGCAGCGATGCACGTTAAATCTGTCGAGAGCTGAAACGTCCTCCCGTTGGTGTGGTGTGGTAGTTAGGAGAGGGAGTGCCAGCTCAGGTGTCGTCCACGTCTCTTGACCATGGTTCAAAATTACGTGGTCCGTCGCCAAAAGCCCTCGTGTAGCTAAACAGTGCGACGTTAATAATAAATCAAATCAAATCAAATCACCCCCCTCGCAAAAAAAACCATCAAAATACGCTCGTCTACGTAATAAAGGAGGGCGATGGGGAGAGAATCATGTAACTCTTAATCGGCAGTTAAGGAATTAATTATCAAGATAAGTGTTAACACAAGCCCATGGGGCCATTCATAATTATCAAACATGTTCTTAACTTAATATTGTTAAATTAGTAATAAAATATACATTGTGCAGTACTGATACATTTATTAGTTTATTATATCAGTGTAAATGTGTATTCTATATTTTATTATATCAGAAAGTATTTTGTTTGTTTACTTTCAGTAAATTAATAATTTTTAAATAATCTTTTGTTTCGATTTTTCAATATGCTCGCGCCCCCCCTTGTAGGGTTATCGTGCCCCTCAAGGGGGGTGCCCCCCGTTTGAGAAACGTCGAGTTAAACATTTTGCAATATTTGTGCTTTTTTTCAGAATTGACGCACTGATCTTACAAATCAATTTCAAGATAAGTTCAATCCAGGGATTGGTAAAATATTCTGAGATAAAAGATAAAAGCAACCAGAGTAAACAAGACCAATTGTAATAAAAGTTCATATGCAAAATTATTTCAAACGAGCTTGAAAAGGACTGAAACTGTTTTATTGGATGAATAAATGTAGCTTCTCTCGATGGTATTCAGCATCCATAATATCTATGTAAAAATGATTATTTATATAGTAGTCGAAAACCTTTTGTACGTTTAAGTGAGTAATAACACTATATTAACAATGTACTACTATATAAGACCCTGCTTATTGCTCTATAAATCAGACTTTGGAAACGGTTAAGCCATGAGAATGATAGGGGCTGAAGGAATAAATCGTTTACCATCAGGAAAAATGCGAAGAAACAATTCGACCATTTCAGTCAAACTGGTTGAATAATTGAAGATTTGTGTCAAAATGGCAGAATGCTAGCGTTTGCGTTAGCCCAGAAAGTAAGAGGAAACAAATGTCACAATGGCTATTGCAGCAACGGACTTGTCGTTTTGTAACATCTGGAATATGATTCACTCACAAGTAGGAATTGTAATATCGGACCAAAAGTTCTATACCGGTATTCGGTATTTCTTAGAACCAAATAACGGTATTGGGTTCTAAGAAATGCCGAATACCAGTTTTAATACCGGTAGCAGAAGTTTTAGAAAAATGAAGAAACCATTGGGTGTTGGAATGCATTGGGGGAACATCTTATTTATTTAAATCACGGAAAAAGAGTGTGAATATCAATATTCGATCTTTGGTACTATATCAAATATTTGAAATAAATCTTAAAAAACCTAATGCAACAATTGTACTGTTATTAAGCCTGGAACGTAATTTTGTGCAAATAATACCTAAAGTGAGATATGTAAATAAAATGTGAATAACAAACTCACCAATTTAAAAAAAAATATCTATATATTACGCATTTTCTTCACAAGTATAATCTTGGTTTTTCAGATACGAATATCAGACTACGAAACATGCGCGAGTGCATTATCGCTCTGAGCTGTAATATGATAGTTTTGGCATTGGGATTCCCCCATATTTTATAACTTCTCTTGATAGTACGATACAACTTTGTATTCACAGTCTAATTAATATCCCCCGTTAGGGAGACATTTTAGTAATAGGTGTTGATGAATGAAGAAAGGCAGATGAGCTTAGATATGTTATTCCTCTTTCAGCGAGAACTTATTTAGGAGTAGTATATTTAGTTCTATTTATCAGAGAAATAATATATGTCTATATTTTTATTTTTGAGTTTAGATTAGTTGTCTTTTATAGCGTTGTATCTACCAATAAAAAAAATTAAATGATGGATTTAATGAGTTGCTTGAGAACTGTAGAACCAGTCAAGAAAAATAAAAATAAGAACAACAGAATGAGTGCAATATAGACGTTTAATATCTTCACTTTCTGAAATAGATTTTAAATTATTTAATTTATAATACATTTTAATCAGGGTGAAAATAACATAAAATACCGAAAAACCGGTACTTAAACTTGTAAATACCGGTATTTCAAAACTGTACAAATGGCTTAAAATGCCTGTATTCGGTATCCCAGTATACCTGTATCGCAATCCCTACTCACAAGTGAACAACATGAACATGGTCAGACAATGATGAGAGCATAATCTACAACCATGGCGACCATTACTAAATGTATCTCTACTATCTATGTGGTCTCAAGTTCGATTACAGAAACGTTCCCCTAAAGCTTGGAACCTCGCTGATTGAAAAAAATTATTTTTGAGGATAATTGTGGCTAAATATTGTACTAACCAACAAGAGAGATGCGTGTGAGACTTCCTGTGATGTTTCGGAGCCTTTTCTACATTTTTTTTTGGGGGGGAGGGGATCTTTTCTGTAAGTTAACTTTAGCTCACTAACAGCTCAGTGATTACCAAACTCAATTCTGTTACATATTGTATTAATGTTCTTTTATCATTTCTAACATATTTTTTAACTCGATGATATTTGATATAGATCATCTTGTAATATATTTTTGTCTTTGAATATTTGATCATGTCTTGAATAGATCATCTTGTCTTCGAATATTTTGCACATTTTTTGAGCTAGGGAAACTGCCTGATTTTAAGCTCATGAGCTCCATTTTGGATCTAGAAAAGCACCTACAAATATTTTGGAATATTGTTAATATATACAATATAGATTTTATTTGTATTTATGTTTCAAATATGTATATATATATGGTATTAGTTTTATCGCACGCATCATTTTTATGTAAAAAGATGTGCTATTTTTAAGATCATCTTGCTTATTCCTTTATGTTATAATTATTCCTTAATTATTTACGTATTGCATCAAAAACAAATATATTGTTAGATTTATTTATTACTTTTCATTTTCATGTATTTATTACATTTTAAACATCTAAATGAATAAGGAGTTGGTAATTTACGTAGAAATCACAATCCGGATGAATAATAGAAGAATCCAGAGATACAATGCAAAGTACATTATTAAAACTAGTTTTTGAAGGGGCATTCTATTAAGCTAATATTAAAAAGTAATATTGTAAGAAAAATGACTAAAATGTCTGTCAAGTTATTTGCTTGCAGATATAAATGTTCTACCAAGAATCATTGCAGATAATCATTTTTTTTAAAGTAACTGCAGAAGCTCTTGCGGCCAGTTTTGATTTATATAAGGATCTATTGTTTACAAGTATCTATGAAGGAATTTTAAGTGTTTCAAAAATTGTCTGGGTTTTTTTTCTTCTTTTCAAATTATTTTTATAGATATAATAAATTAAAATTTTACCAAGATTTTTTTTCTAGAATTTCAAAATTGGTAGATTTTGCACGAGATACAGATCGAAATATAGCTTAGAAAGTTACTCAACTTTTAATGTGCTTGATTTTTCAACGATATGCAAAAAACATTGAATCTTAGAAATTCAAAATGCATTAAAGTGTTAGTAAAATATCGATATCATTAAAATGCTTTAATATAAACAGGTATAAATTAAATTTATATATCACAACTGTGTAAGTATATCTATTAAGTAATGTATTTATCTAAACCTTTATATTCTCAAAAGGATAAAACAATAAAAATTTCCAAGTAAACATTAAATTGAAATTAAACTGTTAAAGGCATTTAATTATGTTTGTATTTTTATATACATAAAAATATTCAACTTAAGTACTCCACAGTGACAGTAAGCTAATAATCTAGTTATTAATAGGGAATAAGAAATCAACAAAACTATTTTTTGACAACTGAACAGAGTATATCACAAAAACCTTACAAAAAATGGATTGCAAATTTATTGATTTATATAGCAATAGATTTTACTAATAAAATTATATAATGTTTTTTGTCAAAATATGAAGGATCATATCACAGATATACAGTATCTTGACTCATCAAAGAGTTTATAAGAAAAATACTCAAATATGCTGATTACTATAATATAAAAATAAAATCGATATTCCAATATTTTAAATATTCAGAGAAATAAATAAATGATGTACAAAATCCCCTATTCTCAAAGTCAATCAAGAATTATTTATAAATTTTATTGCTTACATAACCAGAAAAACGAAATTCTAGCTCCAAAAGTAAGCAACTTTTCTTTTAAATCATTTTTACTTTCCCCTATTGCACACACTTTAAGTGCTTTATAAACAAGTTACTTTAAATCCATATTATGTTGGGTGAGAAAACCATAGCATGCAAAGTGTGACACACAAAAAAGGGACTAATTGTGTAGCTGGAAAAAGAGTGGAGTTGTCAACAACTGTTTTGATTACGTCATCCCACGCGCCTCCTCTATCTAAGTAGCCAGTTTCGCTGAAATCAATCGCGCTAGATAGAGTATGGTCTCATTGAGTGAAAACGTTCATCTGCAATCTGCCGGAAAAATATCGAATAAAAAAACACGTTTCTTTAAAAACTTTAAAAATCAGCTACGAAAACATTTCAAATATTAACCGAGGCTCATGGAAAAGAAACATTTTCTCATACACATGTATTTGAATGGAATGAGTGGTTTTCAGGGGGAAGGGACAGTGGGGAAGAGGATGAACGGGCTGGGCGCTCAAGGTAACGATTACAGATCAAAACATTGCCAAAATTCATCATATGAGTGGGTTCCTACTCCCGTCAGTGGTCAGACTGTTAATTAACATTTCTTTATTGAAGTACGAAAAAGACTTCCTGAGAAAAATATATAAAAGGGCCAGAATTAGGGAGTGATTGATGGTTGTTGCACCAAGACAATATGCCACTCACACGGCCCTATTTGTTAAGCAGTTTCTAACCGGCAAAAACATTACTGTGTGGGGCTTCCTCCTTATTTACCTGATTTAGCCTCATGTGAGTCTTTTTTTATTTCTTACACTTAAATCGTGCTGAAAGGGAAGCAATTTTACATCAGTTGAAGATATTAGGGCAAAAACGGAGAATCTCCTGAAGGGTCTTCCAAAAACCTCTTTCCAGAGCTGTTACCAGGAATGGCAGCACTGAATGCAGAAGTGTATGAATGCTGAAAGGAATTACTTTGAAGGTGATAATGTCACAGAGAACTCTTATTTCATACGTTTAATGATTTATTGGACCAGTTTAATTTTTTTTGTGTCACACCTCTACCCTTCTATTTAATTACACTCCTTAACTATTTTTCTCTATCATTAGCCTTTCAGAATTTAAAACTCGGGTGTACCGCTTTAAAAAGTATTTATTTTTTACACACACAAAACAAATCCTTGGAATTTAGCAATTTAGGAAATGGGATTGATGATAAATAGCTGACAGATTAATCCCTTTATTATATTTGGAAAGACACGTTCAAAGATGTCCGCAAAATTCTAATTCTATTACGTATGTGTTCTCTTATGTATGAGTAAATTCAGGAAATAAAGGAAGGAAGTAGAGGAGTAGCTTGCATTAAGTTCATATAATTATATTTGAATAAGGTTTTATTGTTTACACATTGGGATCTTTTTTTCAGTCATAATTGAATTACAACAAAAAATCGGATGCATAGATAACCAATCTTTATTTTATGAATTTATAACTTGCTGAGACGTATTGATAGATCATTGGATGAGATTAAGTCACCTCAGGGCTAAATACAGTTTATTTACTGTATATATACACATCTATACTGTTCCAGGATATACACTGGTTTGCAAAAATTAAGGACGAGACGGTTTTTTCAATATAACTTTGTACAAAAGCTTTCCGAATCAACACATTTAATACCGTAAGATCCCCAATACGTAAGGACATGTGTAATGTAAGCAACACTTACTAAAAGAGAAATCAAAGGGATAAAAAAGAAGCTTAATTGAAAAAGTAGCATGGAGCGCAATGCGACTGAAGACCGAAACATCCCTGTGATGGGTGTCCAGCAAGAAACATCCGGTCTTTAGTAGGGGATATGATCTCCCCTGACTGCTAGGCAGGTTTCACAGCGTCTGCCCATGCTGAGAATGAGGGGTGTCAATGAGTTGTTGAGGCATTGCTGCCCATTCGTCTTGCAGCGCCAATCGCAGCTCCCGAATAGTTACTGGTGGTAAGGTACGAGCTGCCAAGCGTCTGCCTAGAAATCCCATACATGCTCGATGGGATTGAGATCCGGAGATCGGCCAATCCATACGTTCAATATCCTCACTCTCTAAGAGCTGTTCGGCAGCTACTGTGCGATGACATGGTGCATTGTCGTCCATGAAAAGGAACTAAAGACTCATAGCGCCTCTAAAAAGACGCACATATGGAAGAAGAATCTCGTTACAATAACGGGTCCCGTTGACTGAACCTGCGTCGAAGATGTGAAGGTCTGTACGACTACCAAGCATGATGCCTTCCCAAACGAGAAAACCGCGACCTCCATACCTGTCCCTTTCAATGATGTTCGAGGGATGATTGCGGCTTCCCCGCTCTCTCCAGATGAGTATGCGATGAGTATCGCTACTCAAACTGAATCTGCTCTCATCTGTAAAGAGTACTCGTCCCCATTCATTGTCTCTCCAATTCCGGTGTTCCCGGCACCAAAGAGAACGCCTTCTTCGTTGGGCAGGCGTTAAAGGTACACACCGTACAGGGCGTCGTGCAAACAGACCACCACCGTGCAGTCTTCTGGCCACGGTAAAACGCGATATCGGTCGTCCAGTCGCCTGTGTCGTGTGTCTAGCGATTTCTCCCGCTGTCTGCCGCCTGTTTCTTTTGGCCCGTAAGACAATGTACCGGTCATCTGCGCTTGTAGTTTCTCGTGGACGACCACTACTGAACCCCGGATAGCTGTTCCTGTAGTTTGAAATTGTCTCCAAAGTCGTGAAACGATGCTGTGAGCAATTCCGGACTCTGCAGCCACACTTGTCACACTGCGGCCTTCCTCCAACTTCCCAATGATTCGACCTCGGGTAAAAGCATCCATATGTCGTCTAACAGATTGATTATTCGCCTTTTCTCGCTGAGGCAGTATCTCGGTGTGATTTTAACTGCTATACGGCGTGCAATCTCTTTGCCAGAAATACTGATCTTACACCGACAACATGCTTTATATTACTCCCATTACGTCTACCTGCATGTATGCGCATGTGATACCGTACATCATCTTACTTAATCTCCTGATTGGTCTTTCTGTCCGCTCTGCCTCTTCGTTCAGCTGATATGCTAATGTTTCGACTTCGCCCTTAATTTTTGCACACCAGTGTATATAAAATACAGGAACAGCATGGGAAAGGATTCCCGCGCGATACGTACCCCAGAAGATCCGCAGTCTTACTGATTCAACACTCGGTTTTCCCACCAGAGGGAATTCGTACATGTACTCTGTCTGGGGGTGCCATCTAGCATTTGTTACAAGAATAAGTAGTAAATATTACCATTTGTTATGAGTTCAATGTTACGTTAACAATACGATGCTTATTTATGTTGGAACATACTCTTATGCATACATTTATGATTTTTTTTCGCTATTTACATATTATACTTAACTTAACAAAGGGGCATACAACCTATGAGGGTCAAGACTTACTGAGTCCGACTTAGTATACTTGACCTTAGGCCCTGAAGTGCATGAGCACATGTTCCGGTCAGGTGGTTAGTCCGACGCAATTTACATATTATAACATTGATAAATCAAAATGCCCAGCCAAATACCGCAAAATGCAGCCAATAACGGAAAATAGCTCCCGCGCATGCACCAAAACAATAATAACGATAAAAGCATTTGGCGACAACTGGATTGACAACGTGTTTTGATTTGGCGAAATTGATCGATGGTATAATACTTAAGTATATAACTTATGGTATAATACTTAAGTACCCATTTGTCTAGTAGTATGAAGATTTAATTGAATTTTTTTTCTAAAAATCAATTTAGTCCTTAAGACATCGTTTTTTTAAGGTGTTTTTAAGTCCAAATTCATCACCATGCGTATTTCTAAGATTTTGCGACTTTAAGACACTTAAAAACTATACTAATAATGTTTCTCAATTATTCATTATTTCTTGCAATTTATCATTGCGTTATTTTCATCATTCCATAAAAATAGTGCAGTATTTTCTTTTCTCAGTCGAACAAAATAACAAATCGTCGGATCTTTAAATAAAAAAATAACAGATATTATAAGTAGTTGCTGACATATTTTCATCCAAAATGATTATAATTTAAATGAAATGAACAATCGTCGAAAAACCTAATATTTAACTTTTTGTGCAATCTTTCCACCACTGTGCTAAAAAAATATTTTATTGCCTGAAATAAAAAACCTCCCAATACTATCTTCAATTTCATACAGTAATATTTTAAAAGTTTATTTTTTGCCTTTTCATGCAACTTAATGAAAGGGAATATATTTCCCAAACGATTAAATTATCTTGAAAGAAAAAAAAATATCCCCATTATCGTCAAATTTTCCTCTTTTCGTGTGAAATTACCCCAATCTAAATACAACCCCTAACATAATAACATAAAAGCCACCCTAACTGCGTTAAATTTGAGTCATAAATTTCGTTTCTACTCTCTCCCTTACATGTAATTTGATTCCTTGTTTACATATCAAGTGCTTCAAATATTCGAAACTCCCATTTAGCGATGTGACATTTGACAATTTAGATAATTTTTATCGTTCCAAAGAGTAACTATTAAGATTATATCGTTCCCTCACAATTGAAAGCACGTGCTCAGTTTAACGCTTTGAACAGTTAAGATAAGACATTTACAAGGAGAAAAATGGATTCTTTATTACAAATGTTTGTGGTAAAACGGAAAGATGTTATTTGTTTGTCATTGTTGACGGGTTTACTGTTATATGAATTGAAAATTCCTGAAATAAATTTGTCTTTGGCGTAGATAAATATGACTTTAATAAATCATTGATGCCACGAAAGGGTTGGAATGAAATATTGAGACATATTTTTAAAATAAAATATCTGAACTGATTCGGTAAAATATATATTTAATAAATTAGTTTATAATGCATGCAAAACAATAAATAACAAGAAAGATATTCTGGCAAAGTCTTAGTGGTTGTTTTAAAGAAAATATGGAAATTGATTTTGTATCGGCATGTATATATTATGGAGAATGTTTTATATATTTTGATCTGTTGTTTTAGTTTGAAGTGCTTCGAACTTAAATCTAGTATGGGCGCTAGAAACTTATGTTGTTGTTGTAATGTCCTTCCCGAAGGAAAGGAATGAAAGTTGTAAGAGCCTGAGACACAGGTGGAACTTCTAGACGATAGATAGCGACACCACCTATCTCCACAATTTAGGCATGGAACTGGAGGGGAGGGACATATTCTCCAATCTCCTTCACCCATGGTTTCTGCTTCGACCATTCACAGGATTTTCGGACCCACTAATTTAACGAGCACGTATTCCGTGTGTACTCGGATGGTATTTGGTGGCGTCGGGCATCGAACCCAGGCCTTTCGGTCTGGTGTCCGATGGTCTAACCGCTAGGCGACCTACGGCCCCGTTAGAAGCTCATAATTCTGAATAATGATCAAGCGAATAGTATGACTATTTTAAGCAGAACTTCTTAATAATTTGCCTTCCAAAATTTAAGTTCTATAAGTTAAGTAGCTTCCAAACTTATTGTTCGTTTACGAACACATGTTCTCTTACTCGGTGCAATGGAGTTTTTTTTAAAAATCAGTATTTTAACTAGTATACCATCTCAACTTCATAAATCTCCACATTCAAATACTTTTGGCTAATGTTTCAGTGTATTAAACATATAAAATGACGCTTTTAAAAATGTAATTTCAAAAGATTAGGAATAGAGTAAAACAATATAAATTTCTAAAGATATGGTTATTGAAGAAGAAAACTTGAGGGAGTTTCTAATGTTTAACTTTATATCAATAAATCATTTTATGTAACCCCAAAACCACAAAGAAGATTTCATATTTTCATTACTTCTTTTATAATTTTTCTTTTCGTCACTTTCGCTTTAAATAAATCCTGCGAATTATTTTCTAAACTAAATGTGATGAAAATGTATTAGTGAATGAGGAAAAGGTGCATTGAAAAATCAATGAATTTATCATACTTACTTTGTGATTGCTTTGAGCAAAGTCTTACTTTATTCTATTACAAAGTCTTATGTACTAAATCGATTATTACGATAACAATTTAATTGAAATTTATAGACGTGTTATACTGTTAATAATCATTATCTTAGATGTGTAATTTATCTCATTGCATTTGATAAATTCTCCCTAAGATTTTTAACGAAGCTTTTTGAAAAAAAAATAATCGTATATCTTCACTATATAAAAATTATTTCCTTTACATTTCAGCAAATTACAAAAGGTACCATCCAGTGGTGACGACACGAAACCTGGTGTTAGGCAGTCGGGATCTCTGGAACCATCGCCATCTAGTCCTAGAAGGGGACAAGGTCGTCGATCAAACCGCCACAGATCTGCCGGAAGCTCTTTCCAGAGGCCGGGTTCTCCTTTGGCTCATATTTTAGATACAACAACCCAGCCTTCTCTAACTACTCAGAGATCGCGACGCTTCAACGATCTCTGGGTGCGCATGGATACGTATGGAAAGTATGTTTCTACGTGCTGCTTTATTTTGTTATGTTAAAGTTTCCGAAATAGCATAAGAATATCAATAAACGAAATAAGGAAGCATGATATATCTTGTAGGTCATTGGGAACAACATAAATAGTACTATAGTTTTCGAATTCATTGGGGCAAACATCTTTTTTCTTTATTTAACCCTTTATCTACCGATGGTACTTACAAGTACCACTCACTTTAAAATTACATAGAATAACCATTTTTACGAATACTCTGACAATGCTTAGCAGGCATTACCTTTAAAAACCACTCTTCCAAGCTAAATTGCAGCACGGGGTCTATGAGGAGCATTTTAACGAGGAAGGCGAATAGTTTTAAAGCAGAAATTGCGTTTTGAGCGGATTACGATGATTGTCATTTTCGTTCCGAAAAAGTAGTTAATTTCAGAAGGTGTCTTATTTTTTCTGTGTTAATGAAGACCTCAGAAGACGATTTGACTATTTATATTAAGTAAACAGTGAATGTAGTTAATTTTGCAGTTGAATATTTTGAATGAATTAATTAGCCGTAACGGATTAAATTTCGAAAGTTGAGTATCCTTTTCAGGTATATCCCTTAATTTTCAATGTAGTGATTAAAAAAAAATATTGCAGGAAAAAAACTACAGTAAATCATAATGCGGTAGATAAAGGGTTGTTGGTATCAGATTACCAGTGATGACTCTGACCACCTGAAACCAATTATATTTGTCTCTAAGTAGTTTGAAGGATCAGCATTTAATAAAATTTACTTGTTTGATTGTTTTAGTATAAAGGTAGCTCAGTTATGAGGCTTTCAGTGGAACAGCTGATCGTTATAATTTTGCGTTCACTGTAACACGTGTTACTTTTGCTTGTGTGTGCAAAGATAGATATTACTCAGAGGACGCGTTCTAAAATGATCGTTCTTAATGAACATACTTCTATGATTGTGATATAGCTATTGTAGTTGCTGTGCACAAATCAAGTGTTTCAAGACTTTTAAGAACATTTAAGGATTCCATATAATTGTCTTTAAAAAGGAAAGTGAAAATGTGGGCACAAACGGAAAACTACTCCAAGATCTAATACAATTCTAATTAGGAAATGAAAAATAAATCAAAGAAAGACAATCACAGATCTTCAAAGGGTTATAAGAGGTTGTATTATTGAAATGAGTACCTCAACAGAACGGAAAAGGTTTATGAAAGTTTGCAGTATGGCAACAACACCGTGGGAAAAACAATTCCTAACTGAAATAATAGTGGAAAAAACGGTTAGCATGGGCCAAAGGTACCGATCATGGGCTGTTAATGAATGGAAGAAGGAAATTTGTAGTTCTGAAACATATTAATTTTTGTCCAAGAATACAAATAAAGTATAGTTAGGAGAAGTGATGATGAAACTCTGCTACCAGGCCATATCCAATGGACTGTAAAACACCCCTTTAAGCAGATGTGTTTGGGTTTTTCACAGCAAATGACACTGGAAGCTTAGTCCCTCTTAAAGGCGAGATGAATTCTGTCAAATACGTAGAAATGTTACGCAGTGGATTGTTCCATTCTTGGAAACATTTGACAGATTGTTTTTACGTGACTGGGCTACTTGTCCCACTTCGAAATTATTCCTGACTTTTAGGTGGGAAAATGAAATACAATTACTTGATTGGGGCCTGGTAATTCACCAGAACTAAATTCTACTGAGAATTCAAGCCACATTTTCAAGCTTCATGCAGCTAAGATGAATTGCACGACTACAGAACAAATTATAAAAAAGTGTTCTACGAATGGTTCTATAGTAATGAAATCAAGGACATGAGCTCTACACTACAGGAACGTTGTTGACGTGCTGAAATGGTCATTTCTGCTAAGTGAGGGTATAATTTGTACTTATATAGATTTTTCAGTCTACTTAACCTCCTCAGACCCGAGACAAAAATAAAAGCTTGATGTTTTGTAAAAGGTACTTAAATAGTTGTTTTGATCTCTATGATGTAGAAAAGTGCAATAAAAAATTATTTTTTTAATTCATAGAAGCTAGGGGGGATGTATCACATATGATACATCAGGATTCAGACACAACAATCAGATTTTTGTTTAAGTACTAAGCAAGATTGAAGTAATTAATTTAATCTTAGTTTTTAATCACACAATACACACAATTCATAAATTTAATATGATAATTAAGTTTTAGGTACATGTTTCAATAACATTATTATTATTATTTTTATTTTTTTTTATTTTCGTGAAAGGTCTTGAATGTCTCTTTAGTACTTGTAAAGCACAGAAAAACCTTGCAGTCTGTACATTGTACAGTTGTTAAGGCTGAGCACTTCTCATTCCTGCACCTACTTCGATTATTCCTATCCCCAACCATTTCAGGCATGTACCTAGCTTCATTGGCATGAGATGCTTGGTGTGGAATGCAAGTCGTTTTGCAGGTGGCTCATCATTTTCATCTTCAGCTAGAGAAGGAGTGGGAGATGCCTTCTTCAGTAAGCCGTGTATGAGTGTATTTGCTATACTGAGTATAAACGCAAAATATATAGTACAGAATGTCCTTCTTAGGTTTCCATAATTCTGTCATATTATTTCTGTACGTATTTCCTATTGAGTTGGAGCAGAAAAGTCAAAAGCTACATCCTGATCTTCATCAGCCTTATCCATCTCCCTTCCATTATCACTTTGATAATCATCTTCATCTGACAGTGAACTCAAATCAGAATCATCGTGATTCATCAGCTCTCATCTGATGTAAAATATATCACTTATAAAAGTACTTATTAAATAAAAAAAATATCAGGAAAAATGGGTAAAAATTGCACGCAAATACCTCAACTGCAGATTTTAAATCAAGAAATACTTCTATCAATCTTCAAATCCTCCCAAAATATAACTAAAAATTAAAACAAAATTGACTTAAAAAGTATGTTCACAAGTGATTGGGCCCGATTGTATCACGTTTGATACAAAAAAAAATTAACAAGTCATTATGCTTTAATATTTCAGTAAAAATTTCTCTTTTTGCTGTTAAATAGTAAAAAGTATCTAGACAAAGAAAAAGCATACTTTAAAAACAGCTTAATATATGTTTATAAATAAGAAAGAAAATATTTACTTAGACGACGTGCAAACCTCTTGTTTTGATTCTGAGACGCTATTAGAAATCGCTATCATAGACAGGTACTGCCATTTGTTGACTAAACGAGGAAACTAAATGAGGTATTTCACTTCGTATCTCATGTGATAAAACCGGTTCCAAATTTGTTTTTGCAATTCAGCCTTCACAAAAAATTATGAAACTTTTGTATCACATGTGATACAAGGGGACCGAGGAGGTTAAAATATGTATTGATTAAAAGCTCTAAGGGCCTTGTAAAAAAGTCTTTTTTCCCATTTATTCCAATTAATCCGAACCTTATAGTATGTATTGGAACAACGTGTGATAACAACATAAAATATCTTCAAACACTTAGGAATTTACATCAGAAAAACCACTTAACAAAACGTGTTTTCATTCCTTCCTTTTTTTTTCGTAAATAAGAATTTAACTCTTTATATCAAGATTCGATTAAATAATATTTCTTCAAAAATAATATAATTAACATTTTTTTATCGATGAATTACTTTTAGTTTCATTTGTCTACGACGGGAAAACATTTAACGGAATTCAAGTAAAGTATCATCAGAAATCTGGTTATTTTTTCTAAAAGGGCAAATGGTGTTCAATTTTCTAAGCAAATATATTTCATCAAATGCAGTTGCTAATAATATCAAAATATCGGCAAGCATTTCATTTTAAAAGTTATTAATTGTGTTATGTTCTTAAAAAGAGTATGTTTAACACCCTTAGCAATGAAACGCTTGTAGAGGTAACACAGTCACAAAGTCAGGATTTCTTTTTAAAAAGGAATTATTAAGAATCAAAATCATGATACTCCTCATTAGAGTAAACTAAATTTAAAAGTACTTCTAACGCAAAAATATTGAGAAATAAATAGCTTTATATCATGCACACATATATTATCTCATCTCGCAAATATATATACATATACCGTCATCAGCAGTTGCGTAAAAAACCCGTTCTTATTTGCATTTAAAGTCCTGACAATTGCAGATGACCAAATGTGTACGTTATTTGAGATTCGAATCAATCTGAGAACATGGTATGGAATTGGAAAAACATTTCCTCAACCGAAAATAATTTTTTACGAAATGTCTAACAGAGTTATGGTTTTACTTCAATAAAATTTCTCACATTGAAAGTAACATACAAATTATTTTTATGTGAAAAACAAACACACACAAACACATTAACACACAAATTTTATAAAAAAACCCCTTTTATATCGGATACCTAAAAATGCCTTATCAAAGAAATACATTTCAACAGAGATCTACAGCAGTATTTCTCAAAGTGTGGGGCGCGCCCCCTGGGGGGCGATAACCCTATTGGGGGTATGAGCATATCGAAAATAAAAGATTTAAAACCAATTAATTTACTGTAATGAAGTAAGAAAGTGCTTTTTGACATAATAAAAAATACACATTTACACTGATAGAATTCATTAGTATTACTTCATAAAACATAAAAGATTTCATTTTGATACATTCATTAGCTATCTGATCATGTAACTAAATAAAAAACATAACATTTTGTTGGATTTGCTGTAATCCCACGAAATTTTTTACTGGGTTTTCTTTTAAACCTAAAATACTATTTCAGAGAAAAGACAAAACCAAGATTCAGATGAATATTCTAGGAAAATAAAAAATTCATCTGTTTGACTTTCGAACTTACTGGTATGGTTAGTTCGTTCGTTTTTTATGTCTTCATTTTTCATTTAAGGAAGTTGTAAATAATGCGCCTATACTAAAGAGTTATATGACAGTTCGAAAAGCACAGAAAACACTTTGAAGGATTATTTGGACAATATTAATTTTTACGAACATTCTGAAACATATAAAGTATGATAAAAAACGTTTTACACAATTCATTTTTAGAACTAACATTCATAGTTTTACATTGATTACACAGTTAACCCGGGAGCGGTCACGCGGGTGCAGAGTCAAACTACAAAAATTTTAACAATATATGACAGTTTTGCTTGCAAATATCATTCCTGTAACGTTCGTGAAAAGTTTCTGAGATTTGTGTCCTTTATTAAGGTCGCGTATCTTAGAAACATTTTAATTCGGTTCTATTGGAATTTTTCTCAAATAATCAATGAAAAAAGGTAGAAAGTAGGTAAGTATACTTTCTCTTACTTAAACTATTCACTGGAATTGTGATTTTTATTGTGTACAGTAAAAATAATTGTGAAAAATGCCCCGGGTTAAAACATTTTGAAGTCTTCTCGTTTTAAATATTAAAAATAACACAATTATTCTTTATCGGAGTTTTACATTCTTTTTCATTATTTAACATTAATAATAAATGCTAATTTGTGAGGAGTACATTTACAGTTCGCTTAAATCTTATTTTACATTTTTGTATTCATTGCCATGCTCTTGGTTTTACTCTCCGTGCCGACTGTGTGGCGTATTTAGTTTGTCGCTGCCTATCTGCTCCTGAGGTTGCGGGCTCGACCCCAGCCCATGTTGGTGGATTTTCATGATGTAGAAAATCGACAGCTGTTATGAACGGCCATGTCGTATGATTATTCGGCATGTAAAAAATCCCTTGAAGTGTCCGTTTGGCTTGAGTGCCAAAATTCTTTTAAAAAATTCTTAAGTTCAATTTTGCATCGTCAGAACGCAGGTGTCTTCCTCTGAGGAGGAAACTGGGCATCAAAATTACTTGCGGCAATTGGTATCGCCTATTATACGGCACCGTACTAAAAAGTGATACCAGCTTCTGGGGAATGAGCTAGGTCTGCAAAGGTAAAAAATACCAACATTTGCAATTACACGTTTTGCGCAGACGTCGTATAGTGTGCCCAGACTCACGCAGACGTTCGCGAGAATGCTAATTGTGACGGATATGATAGAGAGCAACATAGACTAGACTATTTTTCTAATGACATTTAAACTTTTACAAATGGATGATGGAATAATAAATCTTTAAATAAATGTGATTTTGCAATTTGTTTCAATTTAAAAATTATAGATACGAAAAATAACGTGATAATTATCCTATTACTTAAAAGAGTATTTTGTTTAAAATGTACATTACTTAAAAGTAACAAATACAAAATTTAATACTTTCTTGTGTATTTGTACGGTTTATAATTAATATCGTATGGTAGCTTTAACGACAAAGCGTACTATAAATGTATAAGGTGTTATGATTGAAAATTGGGTCGCCAGTAGTGAAAGTTTGAGAAATACTGATCGACAGAGATATTTTTCAATTGGCAAAATTGATCAAAGACTGAACATATTCATCATATAGATGTTTGTCATTTTTACTGCGACAAAATACACTCTGTCGCAAAAATATATGCACCCAGAAGAAATTGAGCTACATTCACGAAATTTGGTATGCATGTAGTGTATATGAAAATAAACAAATGATTAAAAATTCAGAACAAAATATCATTTTATTAAGCGGTTACAGCTTTTAAAAAGGTTTAAAATCAGTAAGTAGTTAAGCCACCTCTGGCAGCTATACAAGCCGAAATTCGGCGTGGCATCGATTCAATTAGATCACTTATGACCCCCTGTGGAAGATCCTGCCATAGTCTTTGCATCTGCGCAGTTAATTCTCCTGTATCTCAGGACGGCTGCAGTTGCCTTCCCAGCGCGTCCAGACATGCTCTATTGGCGAAAGATCTGGTGACCTGGCAGGCCATGGTAGGACGTCATATCCTTGAAGACATTGTTGGGAGAGTCGTGCAGTATGTGGACGAGCATTATCCTGTTGATAAATAGCACCTGGGCGACTTGATAGCATGGGTAGCACAATCGGCGTTAAAATATCGTCCACGTATCTGCGAGCTGTCAAAGTGCCTTGAAGGACCACTAAAGATGATCGTGTGTCCCAAGAAATTGCTCCCCACACTGTCACACCTTGTGAAATTGCTGTATGCCGCTCGACAATAAATGCCGGATCGGACCGCTGGCCGGTGCGCCTCCAGACACGTGTGCGGTGGTCATCATCACTGAGACTGTGAATCGGGATTCATCACTGAAGATGACACGTCTCCAGTCTGTCACACTCCAAGTTGCCCGAGGTCGGCAAAAATCCAGTCGACACTGCCTATGATGTGGGGGTCAGTGGTAAGCGTCTTAGCGGACGTCGGCTCCTCAAGCCAACTTCGGTCAGTCGTCTCCTTATGGTTTCTCTTGATGGCACTGGATGTCTGGGAGGAGGTAAGTGGCGTTGAATCGATGCTAGCGACGTTGTTGGTGCCGAAGTGGCCACTCTTCTGATTGCACGATCCTCGCGATCATTTGTGTTCCGGACGTCCTGACCCTCCGCGACGGTACACTCTACCTTCTGTGATCCACTGTTGCCAACACCGAGCAACTACCATATCGCTCCGACCGAGGTGGCGGCCGATACGTCTATTCGACCAACCTGCTTCTCTGAGACCTATTATACGGCCCTTATCAAAGTCCGTCAGCTGCTCGTACTGCCGCCGGTTACGTCTTAGAGGCATCCTAAGTCTCAATATCGTCTATCAAAGTCATCAGATTCGTTTGGATAGCCGTACGGCGCTCGTACTCATGCTTTTAAACTCTCCCAGTTGCGCAACTAATATGCGCATAGCACATAGCCTTGTCTCATTGGCTTCGAAATTTTAATCATTTGCATATCTCTTACCAGACTACATTCTTGCCGAGTTTCGTGATTGTAGCTTGATTTCTTCTGGGTGCATATATTTTTTGCGACAGAGTGTATTTTAGGAAAAAAAAAATAGTTTTTTTTATATTAAGGGTATTTAAATCTATTTCCTTGTTTTAAAGCTATAGACAAGAGGTAAACAAATTATTATAAGGTTTATTTAAACATTTACTCTACATAATGAAAATAATATATGTTTTTTTTATTTCTAGGTAAGAAAATACATTTACCTAATAGAATTTTTCTCCGTGATGCTTCGTTGTTTTGATATTTGTAACGAAAATTCAATAATGTATTATTTAAATGCATTTTTTTCACATTCTTAGCATAACCGTTATTTTGAACCCCAAATTTCTTTCTTCCAGGAAATTCATTCGTATGGATAGCAACTCTGTGAAAGAGAATCAAGCTCCTCAACAAGCTTTTCAAACGTGGTATCAGAAAAGCCACGGACCTGACCACATAGTGTCTTCGGGATCTCGAATTTTTATTTTAAGCTCTGTGAAACTCATACTTACAAGCTTTGTGATCATTCAACACCTTGGAGTTTTCCAATTAGTTTTCGGCATTTCCTTTCTAAGTGGTATAACTTGAGTGTGAATTTAACAGAGAAAATTATATTTGTTATTTATGTGGAAGCTCACCCTGTAAATTTTCATCATTTGATATTCGAAACTGACTTATCTTCATGTACTACTTCATGACCTGTCTACATTCCGAAATATTTCTTTAAGTCAAACCGGTCACCGAAGGATAAATTGCTTAAATTAAAAATCTCGTCAATTTTGGCGAATTAAGAATCATTCAATAAGCCAATTAAGTAACTTTGCTTAACGAAATGTTTATTATTAAGCATAAACCGAATGTGAAAAAGTACATCATGTCGACCAAAGAAAGACTAGTCTAGAAGTATTGCAGAAAATGTAGATGACATATTTCTTAATTTGAAAAAGGTCAGCCTTTTATAAACATTGAGTAATTTGTAGAAGGTATGTTTCGAAATGATAATGTCAAGATGCTGTATATTCCTATAAAAATGCTGTTTTGTCTTATACTTCATTTATTTGTCTTGTTTATTATTTTTTTATTTTGGAAAGAGGGTCCAAATTAGGACTAATTTTAACACATTCCAAAGTAAAATATCAAACGCACACTTACTAAGAATAAAATGCAAAAATTGTCTTTTAAATCCAGTTTAGTCTTTGAATACAACACATAATACTTTATGTCAATTCAATTTAAATATAATTATTACATTTATTCTCCTTAGTTTGATTGGAGGACAAGTAATTTTAAAAGATATTTCACTATCAATAATATTACAGTTCATATAACTTAAAAAATAAATAAAAATCATCAACAATAATAGGATTTAAAAAAATCTTACAATAACTCATAATATAAAAATAACTTTTTTTTATAGCAAAAATATATTACACATTTTTACTAACCATGCCAAAAAAATGTTTTACCAGACTGAAAATACAACCTAAAAAAAAAAAATTGTATCTTATTTTTTTTGTTTTGTTTTTAACAGTAGATTGCCCAAGGAAGCCATTTTGACTGATTTTTAATTTCGATTAGAAAAACAATTATAAATATAATGACACAATTTCTTAGACTTTGAAGAAAATATTTTTCTTCCAAGTAAGGTAAATTTTTTGTATTGTTAATATTTATACTAATAACCTGTTATATGACTGTAAATAATATAAAAAATATTAAAAAATAATTTTAAGCAAATTTCTGTGCACATTAGTTGTTCTTTCGCTATGCAGTCATTTTGACTGCTTTTGGGCAATATAAGTGTATACGAAGTTTTAGTCTTACTAGTTTTAAATTTTTTAAATTTAATTTTTATACTCCTCGTTCCTAGATTACTGCATTATTGAATGAATATGAATGAGAAATTATTTTTCTGTTTATCCATAATTTAATATTTTTTTAAAAAAATATGTTAATATACTTGGGAGTCTTAAAAACTCATTATATTCATTATTATAATAAATGCATGAATTACTTCATGTTTTATATTAAAAACGTCATTTGTTTATTAGGTTTAGATAAAAGGAACCATGTAATTAACATTAATTAAAAGGATAAAGGCATTTTGCTAAGAGAAACATCGACCAATAAAAAAAAGATACATTAAATGGTAC
The DNA here is from genome assembly GCA_019973935.1 of Trichonephila clavipes. Lineage (NCBI taxonomy): Eukaryota > Metazoa > Arthropoda > Arachnida > Araneae > Nephilidae > Trichonephila > Trichonephila clavipes. The sequence goes on along the minus strand of BMAU01016035.1, from coordinate 66,736 downwards.
ATAAATTTGGATAATGTGATATGATTTATAATTATCAATAAATTTTGAATGAATTACATGAAAAAAACTTGTAACACATCCCAATACAAAAAGTGAATCAAAAGTATGAAAATTTTCTAATGGAACAGAATCGGAAATGATATATTATTATGTTTGTGATAGAGAGTAATTTATAAGAAAATTGATCATATATAAAAAAAAAAGTATTTTAGTTATTTCAATCAGATTTGAACCAAATATAGAATAATTTTATTTTACTATTGTTTGTTTCGGGATTAATTCATTTAATAAGTTCTACTGTTCTTGTATGTGCTATGTATGTGTCTGCTATGAATAAAATTATATAAATTTGCTACATCTTGCTTATTTACTTTATTATTTTGCACAAACGTAAATCATTATTTTATTCTTAATCAAAATATTTTCCACAGTTAAAATATTTTAAATTTGTAAGTATATAATTTTTGGTTTAGGAAAGCATATTTAAAATGTAATATTTGATTAATTATTGATTAAGATACATCATATATTAAAAAATACAATACTTTATACAATCTGAAAGAATTTCGATAGGTTAGGGGGAAGCTAAATGAAACCTAGACAGAAATTATTCCTGATTTAATGAAAAAAATCATTCGAATAATAGTGGAATGTTACAAGAAATAGTTTCTTCATAGTCCTTTTCATTTCCTTGATTTTAGAAGTACTGTTTTGTTACTACAAAAATTGTAATAGTACAGTTACAATTTCCTTTTTTCAAAGAGTTAACATTTCCATCATAGAATCACATCATTATAATGACTGTAGTGTATGCATATGTATATACGAATACACTAGAAAGAAAAATATAATTCTCATGTCCTTTATGAGCAAACCTCTGAGTTTTTAGAAGTCTGGGGAAGCACAAAAGAGATAAGAATAAATCTGAGACCCATTTTTATATTGAATACTAGTAAAACAGAGATATTTGAATACCAGACAATTTCAAAAATGTGTGAACTTTTTTTGTCAACCTAATAGCACCATTCAACTCATATTAGATGTGTTATAAAACGAAATCCATAGACTGAAATGCTACACAGTGAAATGCATTTTTTTATAAATAGATATAAATGTAGTTTGTTTTGGTTTTATTTTTTTTTGTTTTGTTTCAGGTAACAGTATTTTTAGAGTAGAAGTGAGAATCTTTTAACCTACATATGGAGCTGTTATTTATAGATACAGTGTCATTACAAATGTTTTCATAGTACACAAAAATATTTCTATTATAAGAAATGGAGATCTTCGCAAATTATATTTTGTCACAAGAAACCAAATAGGGGTGAAAAATGCATGGAAAGATAATGCAATACTCGTATTAAGCTTAATGGACTAATATAAAGCATATGCTAATTAACTAGAGTTTTCTTATGCAAACAAAATGCTATTGCCTCTGTAAATACTAATTTTTAATTATGTGTTCTTCTAAACCCTTTCTCCCAGGTCTTTTTGATATGCCCCACCACCCCATTTTTGAACCATAAAGAATGTATGTGTGATTCCAACACAATTCCTATGTAACCCCTTCTTGTAACTCCGGTAACCGAGTAGCATTGGTCGTGAAATCGCAGCCTTCAGTGTTTCTCTGAACTCATGAGTTCAAATCCTACTTCCACTAAAAACCGGCCTCACAGAGAGATGATGAATGATAAGTCTATCAAGGATCAAAGTCCTCACGTTAGTCTGGTTTGAAGCTTGGCTTTGGAGGTGTCTAGTTATCCTCGTCACTTACGTTTGGTTCAAAATAATGAAGTTCATCTTTCATGACCTTCGTGTAACGCCTAAGTTTGACTTTAACTATTAATGAATCAATTGGAGTATTTATGGTATTGACAGAATACTTTGTATAAAGCACTGTGTCTAAATTATGTTTCTTTCATAATGTCTGAAAAATCAAAGTTAAGCGACGAATTACAATTAATATTAAAGGTAATAAACATGATAAAAATATGCAAAGATGATTATTTTCAACAAGTTTCTATTTATTCGTATTCCCATACCTGTTACGAAAATATAATTTACTGTTGAAAAACAAATAATATTTTTGAATGTAAGACATTGTTTATTTATTTATTTTCTTGATGAAACACCTAAAAACAAGTCAAATATTGAGTTCTGAAAACGTAAATTTACAAGAATTAATGTATGTTTTAAATTTTCTCAGAAAAAGTCTGTTTTGCTTCTATTTAATTAGAAATTTAATTCGAGTATCGATTTTCCCTTGAGATATTAATCATTAGATAATTAAATAAGGAAATATAGAAATAGTATTTTGAAAATAAATGTTTCATTCAACCTTTGTTTAATCTTCTTTGTATAATTTAATCCTCTTAATTTTGCATGTTTATGGTTGTTATTTTCTGATGAAAACATACTTATTTTGGGGAAGTTTACATCAAAAGAACTACGCACAAATGAACAAGCGTGTAATTAGAAAAAATATTTCTTCCATAACATATAATTAATGTTCAAATATGCATTTTTAACTTAATTATTTTCTTTCCCATAAGATCCTGCATCCAAACTAACTTGAATTGTATTTATTTTTTAAAAAGGATTTTAGAACAATGTTACTCGGATGTACATGTTTGTTTTGTATTAATTAGGCGTAATTTTAAAAAAAAATATTCCCTGCAGAATATTTTGATTAGAATAACAAGTTGAGGTTTAATATGCTAATTATGTAAGTTAAATTAATATTTGCTTATTACTTCCTAATGCAATTAATGTATTAAAATATATTCGATAATGTTTTGAGGCCAAGTGAGTGTCTTATTATTTACTGTTCATTTCTTGACAATAATTCCTACTGCTAGTTCCCACCCTATGTATATATCTTGTTCAAATTTTCAATCGCTAATAAAATATTTTTATTTATCCACTAAATTTCAAATGCATGTATTTAAACTTGTAGTGCATGAAACTTGATGTTAATACAGTTTTTTTAAATATTAATTCATTATTTTTTTAATTAATGAAGAATTTGTAACAAAAGTAACAGTCCAACACCATATACAAAAAGGAAATTCACTCATTGTATCCCTGTAGCGCAAGGGATAGTGCGTAGAACTTCTAATCCAAAAGTCGCGGGTTCGAATTCCACCTGGAATGGCCTAATTTCTGAGAATGGGATTTCTTTTGACTATATTACTTTATTGGAATAATTAAACTTAATTCATGAATAAATAATAAGAAACAAACTAGTAGTCCAACACCATAAATAGAAAGGAAAATGAAAAATTCCTAGGAAAATTGCTTTCTATTTTGCCACTTAATATTGTGATTCTGCCATATGTGTATATACATATTTAAATTAATTGTAATTATTTAAGAAAAAGTAACTAAAATAAAATGTTTCTTTGCTGATCTAAGTTGGATTTTTGACTTTATTTTTTTCTTATATTACTTTAAATCAGTTTATACAAGTAGACAAAAATGCATTATTTAGTTTAATAGTAATGACGAATTATTTTTAAGGGTTTCATGTTTATTAAATGTAGGAAAACTTTCATACTTTGAAAAATTTTGACTATTTGTTACATAACTTATTCTTCTTAAGTTCTGAATGTTCACATATTCAACTAAATGTTATTTATTCTTATTTTAGATTGCAATTTAGAATTAACGCTCGTACTTTAGTAATTAATTTAAAATTTTAAAAGGAAGAAAAGGTTTTAAAATTTTTAAAATATGATATAGAAATTAATAGAATCTTAGTAATTAAATAATTATCCTTGCCTCCATTTCTTTCAGCAGTTGACAATCCTACATTCATTTACAAAAAGATAGTAGTTTATTCATAATAAATTATAGTATTTATTCAAGTAAAAATAAAGCAATTAATTTAAAACATAAAATGTCATGTAATTGCCTTTCCAAATTTGTATAAAGAGATACTAAAGTAAATAGTCACTTATATATATATATATATATATATATATATATATATATATATATATATATATATATATATATATATATATATATATATATATAAATATATATAAGTATATATATATATATATATATATATAAGTATATATATATATATATATATATATATATAAGTATATATATATATATATATATATATTTATATATATATATATATATAAATATATATATATATATATATATTTATATATATATATATATATAAATATATATATATATATATAAATATATATATATATATATATTTATATATAAATATATATATATATATATTTATATATATTTATATATATATTTATATATAAATATAAATAAATATATATAAATATATATATATGTATATATATATGTATATATATAAATATATATAAATATATATATATATGTATATATATGTATATATGTATATATATATATATTTATACATATATATATATAAATATAAATAAATATATATAAATATATATATATATATGTATATTTATATATAAATATATATAAATATATATATATATATATATATATATATTGCCACACGCATAATTTGCTACAAGTCCCGATAGCCGAGTTGGCAGAGCGTTGGACTGAACTTCCTCAGGTCTCGGGTTCGAATCCCGGCCCCGGCAGATTTATCCAAAGACTGGAATTTTGTTTCCGTTTTTAATGTATTGTTTCTCTAGGTTCTAGATGAATCCAGATCATTCTTTAGAGTGCATACTAGTTATTTCTCGAATATTCCGAAGTGTATAAAAGCAGAGTTCATCGCCAGTTGGGCATGTTCTCAGTCCAGTGTTGTATCGAGCTCCAAGCGTTAGAATAAATCTAATTGTTTGTTTAATTGAACTGTGTACTTCTTTCGAACTCCGTGACAAGTTTGGTGGAGGCGCGGGGTACAATTACGTCAACCGTGGATAATAGTGACAACCTTCGCAGGAGCCTCCGGTTAAGAGGATTATCCCCGAATTCGGACTGTTAAAAAATAGTAGGAAGAGGACAAAAATGCCGACCGAGCAAGAAGCCAAGCCCGCTGTAGTAACACCTTCGTTACAGCAATGGAGGAGCCCATCGACCTTCCGAGGAGCGCCTGGGGAAGACCCTCTCAAATGGCTTAAAAGAGTACGATCGAGTAGCCAACTTTAACAAGTGGGATGACATGATGTGCCTGGATAACGTTTATTTCTTTCTTGACGGAACTGCGAGACAGTGGTATGTCAACAACGAAGACGCCTTAGATTCCTGGGAAGCGTTTAAACATGGACTAAGTGGACTTTTCGGTGACCGTCAAAAATATACCAGAAGGGCAGAAGAACAACTAAAATGCCGAGCCCAGCGTTCAAGAGTACACAGTCCTACATACAAAGTGTATTAGGACTTTGCCAAGAGGTAAATCCTCTGATGAAAGAAGACGAAAAAGTGTCACACCTAATGAAAGGTGTTGCTGAGGATATTTATCAGGCCCTGTTGACGAGAGAAATCAACGACACAGCAAGTTTTATCAAATGGTGCAACTATATCGAAGATATGAAGCAGAAGAGAGTTGGTCGACCGAGATTTGAAAGGCTTCCAAACGTCGTACCGGTTGCATCCCTGACGGATGAGACTGATTTGGTCTCTCTTATTCGCACAATCGTACGAGAAGAAGTCCATCGACTAGTTAACCAGACGCAAGAATCTTTGGACTCCGATCCCCAATCCTTAGAAGAGATCGTTCAAGACGAAGTTGAAAGGGTTTTGGCCCCAGTGTCAACAAAACCTACAGAAACTAGACCACGACCAACATACGCCGCTGTAACCAGGAAATACAGAGCTCCTGTTCAGAAATTCCCACCTGAACCAAGAAAAACAGATGTGTGGAGAACGGCTGACAACAGACCTGTTTGTTTCCACTGCGGACGTCCTGGACATGTAATGCGCTACTGCCGAGAGAGAAAGGCTGTCTTTGACAACTCTCGAAACCGCCGACGGAACTTCGACGACGTTGGCACTGAAGAAGAAATACGCCGACCAAACTCTTCTCGCCGTTTTACGCCAAGTCCCACGAGGGCCGATCCCCAATACGTCGTTACAGATCCCCGTCGCCATATCGCCGATCCAGTCAGTCGCCAGGCCGTACAACAATAGAGCGAGGAAAACTAAGGAGAGCGACCTTCCAATGAGGTGAGGCCGCGTGTACTGGAAATCCTCCGTCGACCGCCAAGATGACTGGTAACCAACTAGACGTAATAATAGATAAGAAGCCGATACGTGCTCTAGTAGATTCTGGGGCATCGTTTTCTGTCATATCCGATAAGTATCGCCGATTTTTAAAGAAAGTTCTGTTTGCTGATGCCAAGAGCGTTATGCTGAAAGTTGCGGATGGAAATTTTGTTCGGCCGATAGGGAAATGTGTTTTACGTGTCCGTATAAACAATCGAGAACTGCCTTTTGAATTTATTGTTTTATCACATTGTAGCCATGACGTCATCCTAGGATGGGACTTTTTAGAGGCGTCTCAAGCCGTTATAGACTGTGGACAAAATGAACTTGTTCTAGAAGACATCTGTCGAGACTCCACAGCGCCTGACGCCTGGAATTTGTATGCCACCAGGGACTATACACTTAAGCCGCATTCTTTAACTAGAATAACAGTATCAGGATATCAAACCCGAGGAGACATAAATGTAGTTCTAGACGGCAGCAAACATTTGCTCTTCGAGAAAAATATTGCTACACCGTCCATGGTATCCACATATCGTAACGGAAAAAGTGATGTCTGGGTTACCAACCTGCAGTTCGAAACCAAATCATCCCTAGAGGAATGTGCATAGGCCAAGCTGAACCACTAAATGAAGGGCATCTATGTGTTATTTCCGACACATCGGGTTGCTTGGATGACCAGCAAGAAACTTCGGAGTCACAGATGAATTGTTCGTTAATGATGTCACCCGAGTTAAGTGACGAACACAGAAACAAGCTATCCGAACTACTCCGGAAATTTTCTGGGCTTTTCACGAAGACCGACAAGTCGACAGCCGCGAAGACGAATGTGAAACACAGGATTTTTACTGGTGATCATGCTCCAATCAACCAACGAGCCTACAGAGTCTCGCCGACTGAAAGACGCATCATTCATGAAGAGGTTCAGAAAATGCTTGATGAAGGTATCGTCCAACCCTCTGAAAGTCCTTGGTCATCACCCATTGTGCTCGTAAGAAAAAAAGACGGTAGTTGGCGTTTTGCGTCGATTATCGCAAGCTGAATAGCGTCACGAAAAAGACGTTTATCCTCTGCCTCGTATTGACGATACGCTCGACTGTCTGAAAGGTGCCATGTTCTTTTCTTCCATGGATCTCCGATCTGGTTATTGGCAAATAGAAATAGACGAAGCGGATCGTGAAAAGACGGCATTTATTACCCCGAAGGCTTATACGAGTTTAAAGTCATGCCGTTTGGTCTCTGTAATGCACCTGCAACCTTCGAGAGAATGATGGACAATTTGCTACGCCATTTTAAATGGACTATGTGTCTTTGTTACCTAGATGACATAATAGTGTTCTCAGAAACTTTTGAAGACCATCTTATACGATTAAGACTTGTTCTAAAATGTCTTCAGGAAGCTGGTCTTAAATTAAATTCAAAGAAGTGTCTTTTTGCTGCCCAAGAATGTAAAGATTCTGGGCCATCTTGTATCTAGTAATGGCGTTCGTCCCGATCCGGATAAAATAAAAGCCGTAAGAAATTTTCCCACTCCAAAGAATATACATGACATACGAAGTTTTCTTGGCCTTTGTTCATACTTTAGAAGATTTATTAAAGGTTTCTGTTATCTCGCCGAACCTTTGCAGTCGTTGCTGAAAAGTGGCGTGGAGTTTCATTCTCCTGAAGAGGTGGAAGCATTTAACAGTCTTAAAAAGCACTACTTCGGATCCAGTATTGGGGATGTACGACGAAAGAGCTTCTACAGAAATCCATACTGATGCAAGCGGGTACGGTATCGGAGCTGTCCTAGTACAAATTCAGAATAATGTCGAGAAAGTTATAGCATACGCTTCTAGAACTCTGACAAAAGCCGAAAAGAATTATTCCACCACAGAAGGGAATGTCTTGCCATCGTATGGGCTACCAACAAATTTCGGCCGTACATATTCGGAAAACACTTTACTGTTGTAACTGACCATCATTCCTTGTGCTGGCTCATGAATTTAAAGGATCCTTCAGGAAGGCTTGCCAGATGGGCCCTCCGACTTCAAGAGCATGATTTTGACGTAAAATATAAAACCGGTAAAAGCATAGTGACGCCGACGCTCTTTCGAGAAATCCAGTGGAAGAGGAAACGGAAACATCAGACAAATTTTTAGCAGTCACGACGAGTATGAACCTTGCGATGGAACAGAAAAAGGATCAAGACCTTGTGAAATTAAAACTTTTGAGCAACTCATCCAAAAACGAAGAATTCAGATTTATCGACGGTATCCTTTGCAGGAAGAATTTTGATCCAGATGGAAAGTTGTGGTTGCCAGTCATTCCTAAACATCTACGAGCAGACATACTAAGGCACTTTCATGACGCCCCCACCGCAGGACACCTTGGTTTCGCGAAAACTTATGACAGGATACGCAAGAGATTTTACTGGCCGGGAATGTACCGAAATGTCGTTCGGTATGTCATGCATTGTCGGGAGTGCCAAAGGAGAAAGTCCGTTCCTCAACGACCACCTGGACGTTTAGTTCCCATCCCTCCAGCTATAGCTCCTTTCCATCGCATTGGAATTGATCTCCTTGGGAGATTTCCAAAGTCTGCTCATGGAAACAAATGGATAATAGTCTGCACGGATTACTCAACACGATATGCAATAACAAAAGCCTTGCCGACAGCCGAAGTCGACGAAATAGCGAAGTTCTTACTTGAAGAAATTGTCCTCAGGCATGGAGCTCCTCGAGTAATTATCACAGATCGTGGAGCCGTCTTTCGATCCAGACTTGTTTCCTCTCTCGTCGACTTGTGTAACATTGATCATCGTTTCACAACGGCGTATCATCCCCAAACAAATGGACTGACGGAGCGCTTCAATAAGACCTTGGCCGACATGTTGTCAATGTATGTGGATGTAGAGCAGAAAAATTGGGATGAAATTCTACCATTTGTAACCTTCGCTTATAATACCGCTAAACAAGAGACCACAGGTTTTACGCCGTTCTATTTACTTCATGGTCGTGAAGCGGAAACGACACTAGATACAATGCTACCATTCTGTCTTAACGATTTTGATGACAATAACATCACCAAGATAGCAGCCAGAGCCGAAGAATCACGACAGCTAGCCCGAGTGCACACTCTGAGAGCTCAAGACAAAGATCGTCGACGTTACGATTCCAAACACCAAATGGTATCTTACGCTCCCGGAGATCTCGTATGGGTTTATACTCCAGTGAGAAAAGTCGGTCTCTCCGAAAAACTCTTAAGAAGGTATTTCGGACCGTATCAGGTGCTACGCCGTTTATCAGCCGTGACTTACGAAGTACAAGATTTTGATCCTGCTTCACGAAAAGAGAAAACTAAGAGAAGTTGTCCATGTACTGCGTATGAAACCGTACCATGATCCCGCCGAGCAAATCGAAACCGAGGATATTCCTCCCAAAGAATCATACAAAGGACCCATCACTCGTTCCAGAATAAAGACCCTTGAACAAAATGACAGCGGGGCGCTGTCTTCTTTTTCGAGGGGAGCAATGCCACACGCATAATTTGCTACAAGTCCCGATAGCCGAGTTGGCAGAGCGTTGGACTGAACTTCCTCAGGTCTCGGGTTCGAATCCCGGCCCCGGCAGATTTATCCAAAGACTGGAATTTTGTTTCCGTTTTTAATGTATTGTTTCTCTAGGTTCTAGATGAATCCAGATCATTCTTTAGAGTGCATACTAGTTATTTCTCGAATATTCCGAAGTGTATAAAAGCAGAGTTCATCGCCAGTTGGGCATGTTCTCAGTCCAGTGTTGTATCGAGCTCCAAGCGTTAGAATAAATCTAATTGTTTGTTTAATTGAACTGTGTACTTCTTTCGAACTCCGTGACAATATATATATGTATATATATATATATATATGTGTGTGTGTGTGTGTGTGCCTATATTATGACTAATCACTTTTCTTACATATCTCCAGTAATTCTGAGAGAAAACAAATACATTTATTTTCTAAAAACTGTTTCTCGAAGCCTTTGTGTATTTTATCTTATATGATCTCTTTTGTATCTTAAATGACAATAAAAAACATATTTTTTTAATTTAAGATACGTTTGTTGAAACAATAACAAGAAAAAACTCATATGTTATTTAAAAATATAGCATCGTAAATAACTTATATTTTGTAGTAGTATATATGCTGTTTTATATTACTAACATGTTTTAAATAACAATTTTTTTTAATAAAATGGGTTTTTTTTCAGTTTTATTGTGTTTTAAAATGCATGTAAAGATGAAAGTTGCATTAGCTGTAATTATGCGTACTTCAATCAGTTACATAAAACATGGACTTGCGTCGTCTCCCAATATGCCTTGAGTCAAATCAAACGAAATTTAAAGTAGCACCCCACCAACTGTGAAATGTTGTTTGTGAAGTTGTTTTCATGGCAAAAACTAATTCTTCATCACATGTGTGAGGTTTATGTACAATACAATGAGAGGCTACTAAGTGCGAAATTAGATATAACTGTTCAAGAGGGAGTGAGAAAACATTCTTGACAAATCGCAATCAGTGTGACTCTCGGGTAATACTGGGTATGAGTGAGTGAGTGTGTGAGTGAATATTAACGTCGCAATGTGTTCAACTACACTGTGTAATACAGGAAATTTAGAAAACACTAATTACGAGGTGTGACAATTAAATAACCGGACTAGTCCTAAAAAAATTAGCTTTATTGAAAATAATACCTAAATATTTTTTCTCTTTTTCAACATACTCCTCTTCCCTACAAATACATAGCTGCATATGTATTTTCCACTGTTCAATGCAGTGCTGTTGCCCATTAGGTGTCATCTTCTTCAGTAAGTCTGCCGTTTTTGCCTTCGCCTCTTCTTCAGACTGAAAATTTGTTTCTATGGATGCATTTTTCCCTTTAAAAAACAGGTAGAAATCGTATGGTGCGAGATCTAGTGCATACGGTGAATGCTCTAAGACAACAATAGATTTGTCCGCTAGGAAATATTTTTACATGGAGTGCGCAATGTGCACCGGTGCTCGTTTTTTAGACGCAAAATCTCAACATATTGTTGCTCTTTAGATCTGGCCTCTTTTTCCTCATTCTTTCTCTGTGCTTTCTCAGGACCTTAACTTAGTACTGCTGTTTTACCATTTGGCCTTAAGGTACCCATTTAATCATGATGATATTGATATCGATGAGCATGGTCATTTTTGTTTCCCAGTTTGACCAAAACTTTAATTATCTTCAAAAACTCTATCTTCAGAAAATCGTTTGTTCCATTCGAAAATTTGACTAGATCACGTGCAATTATCTCCAAACATCTCTTAGAACAAATTAAATAATTTAATTGGAGGTTTTGTTTTTAATTGCACGAGAAATTAAAGATTTATGCGCAGCTCAATTTTTAAGTTTATCATGACCACGACACTACGACACAACCACATCTTACTCAAACAAGGAGGAAAATCTAACTGAACTACATAAAGGGTTGGCATAACATGCCGCCAGCACTGAAAGGATCATGGATAACTATATTCCATTCACACTAAGCCTAACAGCTAGGGTATGCCCAGTCCGGCAATTTAATTTTCACACCTTGTGTATTCAAGAATTTGCGAAGAATGGTACTTCCGGAAAAATTTCCAAAGGTTTCTTATTTCAGGATCAATGTTTTAGACGTGGAAAGCTCGAGGGAGAAAGAAAGGGTAAGAATTGAAATGATAATGAATGAATCGATATAAAAAATGAAATACGATACAGTTTTTTTTAATATGTTAAATGCATTCGGTTTTGATCATTTTTTTAGATTTCAAAAAAATCTTGTAGCTTAGGGTTTCGAGTAGAATGTGCACCTCAGATTTTTTATTGAAACTGCAGTAATTTCGAAATAATAAAATTAAAAATTTCATAAATTCCCGTTCTAAAAGTGTTAAAATTAATTGTTTATTGTGTTCCAAATATGGAAAAAAAACTTAAGACTTCTCTAAGTACCATATTCTTGCAAAATAATAACGTTAATGTCCAATAAGTTAACATTTAACGTTTTTATCCAGGGCTTCTTAAAGTTTCAACATTTGCGAGCCAATAATCAATCATAATTTTCATCGCGACCTCCCACTCCACCATACAATAACAATGTATTGAATTCGATAATACTTTATAAAAACGCTAAGGCTACACCGACTTAAATAAACATCTCACTCAGCCAAAGCTTTAATTGCCCCAGACGTATGTATACGTCTTTTGGAAAAACGATCTTTTATCTTCACTTCTATTCATAAAATTTTTCAGCAAGCCTTGGAATGCAATAAAAAGATCATGACAGTGTTTGCAAAGAATTTACTTATTTCAGATGATTTGCTTATTTATTCCTCTTATTCTCTTCTCAGCCCCCAATACATCACATACACGTGCCTACGAGGAAAACGGTGGCATTTGGGAGCAAATCACGTATCTTTTAATTGGCAGTTAAAGGATTAACCTTTCTACTCTTGGAAGGTCATAGAGTTCAGCAGAATTTTTTTTTTTGAATATTTCGATTTGCCAATGGGAACTTTAAATTCCTCACCTTTGAACTGGGGCTAAAAGATTTTAAGGTCTGTACGACGCGTTATGCTTCGCAGGCATCATCTGAATTCACTTTAGAGTGTTTAAATTTTAACTTGGACGTGGTGTTCTTAAAACCTCTTTTATAGTTGGATTTTTTGGAAGTTTACTTGTGTTGTCCTTTTGTTGATATAGATTTCGATAGCCTAACTAGGGATTTAAGGTATACGACTACGTTCGGAACCATGATTTTCAAAAGTGCATAAATGAAAAAATTTCGTGATATTTAGTGTCCCTTAGATTAGAATATATACATAAAATTGTTTTAAGGACATTTTGACCAAAAATATTTATTTAAATACAATATATTGGCAAAAAATTAATTTGGAATAATCTTTATTCCAAATATTATACTTTTGTGAAAAATGCTTCTATTAGAATAATATTTTGCCTGTATATAGCTCAGACATCTCTGCAGAGGCTCAACCAGAATTTTTGAAATATATAACTTAGAAGTGGGTTTATTCATATTTTACGACAACAGAGGGAAGAAATTTTAAGAAAAAAACGCGAATAATTATTTTAATTGGTGGTAACTATGAAACTAATGTGAATTTTTCAAAAGTTCTAGTTGAGCCTCTATTGAGAGATCTGAGCTATATACAGGCAAAATACTTTTATAATAGAACCATTTTTAAAAAAGGAGAACATTTGAAAAATGGATTATCCCAAGTTAATTTTTTGCCAAAATATTATATTTAAATAAATTTTTTTTTGTCAAAAAGTTCTTAATACTATTTTATGCATGTATTCTAATCTGAGTGACACTAAATATCATGAAAAATATCCATTTATGCGCTTTTTTAAAATCACGGTAGCGAACGTAGTCCGACACCTTAAGATGTAGGGCGTGGAAATGTGTTTTAAGTTGGATACTTCGGAAGATAAGTATAGAAATGTTTAGATACTCATAATTAAAATAGATGATTGATGTTGATAATATAATGGGTCTTATGCACAAGAATTCTTGAATTTCCTTATTAATCAAACTTAAATTTCTAAATTTCTGTGTTTATATTTTATAGAATAATGTGTTTTATAAAATGAAACATCACACACATTGACGAAACATATAATATTTATGATAAATCTAATGCTTCTGAAAGGTCATCAGCTCTCTTAAGAAAACAACTCGCTTCATCTGCATTTTCTTCAGGTATCCGACTATGTTCGGAAACATGATTTTTCAAAAGCCCATAAAGGGATAATTTTCATGATATTTAGTGTAACTTAGATTAGAATACATGTACATAATTGTTTTAAGGAATTTTTGACCAAAAAATATTTAATTACAATATTTTGCCAAAAAATTAACTTAGAATAATCTTTATTCCAAATGTTCTCCTTTTGTGAAAAATGCTTCTATTATTATAATATTTGGCCTGTATATAACACAGCCCTTTCTACAGGGGCCCAACTAAAATTTTTGAAATATACAACATAGAAGTGGGTTTATTCATATTTTACGACAACAGAGGGAAGACATTTTAAGAAAAAAACGCGAATAATTATTTCAATTGGTGGTAACTCTGATACTAATGTGAATTTTTCACACATTCTAGTTGAGCCTCTGTAGCTATATATAGGCATTTTGAAAATGGGTCATTCTATGTTCATTTTTTGTCAAAATAATTTTTAGTTAAATAATTTTTTTGTAATACTGTTCTTAAGACAATTTTATATACATTTTCTAATCGGAGTGATACTAAATATCATAAATATTATCCATTTATACGCTTTTGCAAAATCACGGTTCCGAGCGTAGTCGAATACCTTAAGTTTTAGAAGCATAATATGCCTAACACATGAAAAATCAAATTTTGTATAAAACACTTATCTTAAATTTGTGCGATATTTCGGAGTTAGTTCTCAAACTATTACTTGAAGACACGGAAGCATTTTATATTAAAAAATATTCCCTTAATGCCTACAATAAGAAATTATATACGAGGAAAGTGACTCACTCATTCAGGAACTCGCACGAGATTTCCGGAACTTTGTAAGATTTACATACACACTTCTAAATTTGCCAGGCATATTATTTTGTTGAGTATAAGTTCGCTGGAAATAGGTTTCGTACAAATTTACTCTTCAACTAGTTGTGGGGCATTATAGTCAAAATTTCTCATTTTGGAATTATTAGATATATAGTTTTTTTTATAACGAGTAATTATGTCACTTTATTAAAAAAAGATCCACTGAGAACGACATTTATTGGAATCGACTTTTAAAGGAGATTATGGTGTCGGAGAGAGGAGGAAAAATCCATTTTTGAGTTATGGACCTACAAAATTGATATTTGGTATAAGCCTGTTTCTTACGTAGAGTAAAGATCTCCTAAGAATGAGTTTTGCAGATATTGATTTTCAAGAAGTGTAGCGAGGGCATTATAGATAAAAATTAGACTTTTGAACTAATAGACTCACAGATTTTAAATTTGGTAGAGATGTTTTTGCTGTTGAGTAGAGATCAGCTAAGAACGGGTTTAGTAGAAATTGAAGCACAAGGATGATTGTGGAAAGTCAAAGAGGCGTTTCAAATTCATTGAAATTACTCCCGTATTTTAAGACTATAAGACTTGTAGACTTGAAACTTGACAAACACGTCTGTTTCGTTGTGTGGAAGTGCCGTACGAACGAACTGGGTAGAAATCGACTCTCAAAGAGTGCTAGGGGATGTTATAAAAAATTCTCATTTTTAAAGTATGATATCTACAGACTTGAAATTAGGCGAACATGTCTCTTATGTCTGGTAGGTATCCGCTAAGAACGGCATTTGCGGAAATTGACTCCCAGAGGAGGTTTCAGGGAGAGAAAAGGATGTTTCTATCTTAAAATTCAAGTCTTGTACTTTTCAAATCTTGTAATAAAGACTACTAAAATGTTTTTGAATTCAAAAGAAAGCTTAATTATAGAACTTAGATATCAGTGGCTTAAACGCAAGATACAGACTAACAACATCATGAAATACCCAGCAAAGCTGGAGGTTAACGGATAATATGAAACATAAGACATAATATATTACTGAAGAACAACATTATGGCATTGGAAACAATATGTTTTTTCTCATGTTTTTGTGGAATACAATAATAAATTCAGAAAATATTCTAGTAAGGGGTCTCAGAGGTGTTAATTTTGTTTCGAGAGCTGAAAATATAAACAATTTTCAAATGCATGTAATTGTTTTAAATTAAAATTAAATAATTCAAATCATGTTCACATTATTTATAAAAAAATGAGGTTTCAAAAAAGTACAAAATGTTTAAAATGTAATCCTAATTTTAAAATTTATAAAAACATCAAAATAAGAGGTGTTTTTGTAATAAACATAAAGTAATTTTTTTTTATGTTGCGATGCTATTTTCTAAAACTGTAGCCTTTAATGCATAGAACTTTACAGAATTCTAAAATGTATCGTACTCTTTTAACCTTGCCTAATTTTAGTATTATATATCTTTTAAATTTCAAAATATTTGTAAAAAGTTGACATTTTTATAAAAAAAGTATTTACAAACGCATAATATATTTATTTTTTTAAAAAAATATTATTTATTATTCTATTTATATAAAAATAGCTAGTGTAATAAGGATATATTTAATTTTATAAATCAACTTTTTGCTAGTAATTAGAGCTAGTATTTTTGAAAATATCATCATGCACTATGTAAAACTTAATATTTCTAACAGAGAAATGTTTCTTAGTATAATATACTTATAATTTTTAAAATGATGATCATATTTTAAATGTTTTAAACTTTTTTGTAGCCTCATTTCTTGATAAATGATGCCTAAAAGATTCAAATTATTATATTTTAATCCCAAAGAATTATATCAATTTGAAAATTGTTTATAATTTCAGCCCTCTTTACAAAGTTAACGACCCTGAAAAAATTTTTTAATAAAAGTTAAGATTTTTGATCAGATACTCTGACACTGCCTATATAATAAAACTAATAGCTATCTATGTTTAAATAAAATTTATTTATCTAAGCATATTATAAATTTTCAACTGCAGCAATTTATTTGGGAAAACTTTCAATCAAGTGGATATATTTCAATTCTGCCCTTTAATATTAAGGATATATTTGAACCTTTTAATTAAAACCAAACAATAACAAAATCAGAAAGAAATTGTTTCGGAACGAATAATTACTCAGATATCTTCTACATCATGGAGTTGAATCAATAGAGTTATCTCGAAAGTCGAAACTTCATTATACATTTTATATCACACATAACGTGATGCAAAGATTTAATTTAATAAATAGTTGGGAATTCTGTCTGATTACACATTCCTCGGGGACACACACTTTTGTTTCAATTACACGTACTTTTGAGATCAATTTCTCTAATTGTCTTTCCGGAATAATTAAAAGATTTTTTTCTTGTTTCGTTTCCTAATTCGAGATTATTTAAAACAAAAGTGGATGTTTAATTCCATTTTTTTTTAAATACATAATCTATGCCATAAATCTACGAAGAAATTCTACAAATTTATTGTGAAGCATTTCCTATCATTTAATTGATGGTTTTTAAACACTTACGTTTGTTTAATTTAGCAAAATAGCCCTATTAAAATATCCGACTACCTTAAAATCATGATTTTTTTTTCAAAAATTCACAAAACATTTTTAAGATTTTATTTGATTGACCATCTTATTAGCTTAATAAAAATACCAACCTTTTTATTTTCCATTCACTAGAACAAAAATTTAAACAAAGGTCTTTTCAAACATGAATAACAAAATAACACATTAAAGTTGAAAAATTGAGAATTTGTTCAAAAAATTTTTGTACAGAGCGGGCCCCGTTTATGTAATATTTTGTATATTTTCACCAGTTTTTCTTACCCTTCGAATAAAAATGAAATTTTTCTGTTTTCTATTTTAAGATTTTTTCTTAAAATATACTAAATAAATCTAAATATCACAAAATTCCCCATATCTCCATTTTTACAAAAAAAAAGTTGTCGCAAGTAGTCGGATACCTTAATACCTCAAAGCCACACAAGTTTAAAAACGTCACAAGTTCCGTTACGAGTGCAAATCTATAAGGTGGATACTAAAAATAGTTTTGGTGCTGCGTCCACACGATGGAACACGGCCCTCCATTTTCTATCTGCCTTTCGTCACTCGACCTTGGATTTAGTGTCAAGGTTATGGGCAAATTCTTCATAATTTGGGTGTCTGGAAAACACTTGGAAAAGAAGGTACTCTGTTCCCTCTTGTAAGGACATCAAGAAAAGATTATTAAAATTTTGCATTGCATTATACCAAAGATAAAGGGTATTTTTTAGAGGTATAGAACTTTAAATTGCAATAAAATAACGATGTATTATTCGATTGACAAGAATTTTTTTTATTCGAAAGATAATATCGTGACATTACATTTTAAATATGATTTTTGGCATAGGACTGCCACGGCTGGCTCGGATGTAGTCCAATCTGGACGTCCAATTTTCGATGACTTTTTCCAACATTTGTGGCCGTATATCGGCAATAACACGGCGAATGTTGTCTTCCAAATGGTCAAGCGTTTGTGGCTTATCCGCATAGACCAATGACTTTACATAGCCCCACAGAAAATAGTCTAGCGGTGTTAAATCACCAGATCTTGGAGGTCAATTCACAGGTCCAAAACGTGAAATTAGGCGGTCACCAAACGTGTCTTTCAATAAATCGATTGTGGCACAAGCTATGTGACATGTTGCGCCATCTTGTTGGAACCACAGCTCCTGGACATCATGATTGTTCAATTCAGGAATGAAAAAGTTAGTAATCATGGCTATATACCGATCACCATTGACTGTAACGTTGTGGCCTTCATCGTTTTTGAAGAAGTACGGACCAATGATTCCACCAGCCCATAAAGCGCATCAAACAGTCAGTTTTTCTGGATGTAACGGTGTTTCGACATACACTTGTGGATTACCTTCATTCCAAATGTGGCAGTTTTGTTTGTTGACGTAGCCATTCAACCAGAAGTGCGCTTCATCGCTAAACAAAATTCGCTTATGAAAATCGGGAACAACGGCAATCTCGTTTTGGGCCCATTCGACGAATCCACGCCTTGCTTGATGATCGTTTTGATGAATTGCCAAACCAAACTGAGAATAAATCACTTGACAGCTGTTAAATCGGTCGCCATCTTGGAAGGTAATGCCAACTTAAACTTCTTTACCTGGAAAAAAAACACTTTTTACTATTATATTTTAAGTATATTTTAGTGTCAAATACCACCAATAAAATTATTGAATCGTCTTCAAACGTAAGTCTAAGGTAATGCATTTAAGAGATTCCGAGCGCCTTGAATGGAACTTTTTTCAGGCGGGCTTAGCGGAGGAATAATTTAAAATAAAAAAAATTGCATACTTCAAATTGTTTTACATATAACAGTGCTTTTAAATATATTTAAAAAAAACATTATATTGCCTAGGCAAACGTAATTTTTTTTGTCAGAATTCTTGTTGCGTCTTTTTTGTTTCCTATACTTGTTTTTATCTTAACTATTAAGAACAAATTGATTAAAATGGAATACGCCACATCAAAATTAATTATTTCAGTTTTCTTTTCTTCGCACCCTTAAATATCCCAACGAGTTTAAGCGAAAGGGAGAAGATAATCTTTTCTTTCCTTCTTTGTATACTTTCTACTAATTACCACCATATATTGCTTCCGATGTTTCTAATCCTTAACAAGTACTTTCTAGAGAAATCTAATTTAGAAAGAAAAGAACACAAAATAATTAATTTTCTTCGTTTTTCAGAGATGTTTTAAAACCTAATCCCATTTGTGTTTCTTGGCTTTAATCACGTATCTTCCATTGCAAAGTCAGAGTTAGGAAACATTTTCACAAGATGTGTTGACATTAGAGATAAAACACCGAAAGAGAACATTTCTTAGTGTATATCTCAAAATAACTTCCATCAAGAAACAACTTATATTAATGAAAACATTTCAGATAGTCTTTTTTAATTGGGTTCTTTAAATGATTTTGCTTTTTAATCCAAAGATTGAAACGATGTTGCTTGTTTCGTATAATACTTTTTTAAATTGCTTTGAAGATATTCCTAATTGGAAATGAGCTATTCACTCTTCTTTTTGTAGCGATTTGATACCAAAATTGCTTATTTTCTTTTTTTCTTTAAATTAATTCTTCATGTTTTCCATTGCGAAAACTTGAGCATTTCTGTTAATTATCCTTGTAAAAAAATGGCATTTTTTTTTCCTTAAAACTTGTTTAAAAAATGTTTTAAGACAAAAAAAAACATGTTATAATGTATGTAATATCTTGAACATAAAAATTTTTTAGTAATAACTCTGTTATGAAATTCTACTGCTTATGATTTATAGTAAACTATAGAGTGTGTCTCATAAAACCCAGAATTTAAGTAAAAAAAAAAATACAGTATTTTTTTCAACTACAAAGCTTTTCTCTGCATTTTTAATTAATAAAATAAATGAAAATGCTTATAAATATCCACAACAAATCCGAGACTTTTTGAAGCCATGGGCCTCTCCTGAAAAGTAGACCCACCTAGGACCCTTAAAAGTAGACAGTGCATAGCGCACGTTACCACTCTTACAAACAATAGCCCAAAACAAGTAAATGTGCATAACTTAGAATCCTACAAAGCGGCTGGACCAACTGCAGCAATTTTGACTATATGAGTAATGATGGTAGGCCTGGGCCCTGTACATGAATGACGATCATCACATGTAGCCTGTCGACACATCACTCAAAATTCTCAGTTTTTTGGAGAATACAACTGGAAATAACATTTTACCGTCGAAATTGTGCGTATAATAGTTTTATTAAGGTTGAATCAAGAACGAGACGAGGCACTGAGTTCAAACCCTGCTGCCCCCTTCCTTAAGACCTCCTGGCTTCGAATATAGCAATATATATATATATATTGCTATATTCGAATATATGTATATATATATATATATATATATATATATATATATATATATATATATATATATATATATATATATATATATATATATATATGGAGAGAAATAATGAAATATCTGACAAAATGAAATGAACCAAATCTTACATGGCTAATAAAATGCATGAGGGACAACTGTTCGTATAAATTACTTTTTTTAAAAATCTGCAGTATTTGAACTTCATGCTAGTATGCTATAAAATAATAAATAGCTATCAAGGATTTTTTTTTAAAAAAAATTACGTTACTTCGTTTAAAGTATACTTAGCAAGTTATTGAAATTTCGACAATACCTAATAAGAAAATCTGCACTAATTGGTATTTCAGATGGCGAAATTACAAAGGCTGCATCTCAGTATCTGCTATATAAATCAATTAATTAAAAAAGACGATTGTACTTTTTTTATTTGTACCATTTTTATTTCTATCGGAAATTTTGATACAGCTTCATTAATTCTAAACTCATTGCGCACTTAACTCATTGAGAAAAATTCCGCTTTTGAAGGATAGCTAATTAAATCATGAGTGCTGAAAAATTCAGAAAAACTGAATAATTAGCCATTTTTTATATAAATAAGAATTTTGGAAGTCTATCATTTTTAATTCGTTAATTTTAATGAATAGTTCAATAAATATTTCAGCATATATTCTGTTAAAGCATTTTAGTTCTAATAAAAAAAAAGCAAGCTGTAGCTTTTGTAGAAAAAATTATAGTATTTTTTTTTCTTAAGTATATAAAGTTACCATTTATGTTATCAAGACTGAGCACAAAAAATGTTATAAATATAAAGAAAATGTATCATTGTATCAAAATTCTGATATTTTGTTTCCTTATGTGGTCTATTAAATTGTAAAATATGTTTTATTTTTTTATTTTTAGATCATATTGCATAGAAAATTGATATGCTTTCAATTAGATTACAATGCGGTAAAAATCAAATTAATTGTCTAATTGATAAAATTTCAATTTTTTGCGGCAATTCTTATACTTTAGTTTCATTTAAGATTGGTTTACGTTTTTGTCTATAAAATGATTGATAACGCACAAAACTTTGGAAATAAAAAGTAATTTGTGAAAGGAAACAAACCTTATTTACTAAATTATTTCAAATTATTAGGATTACTAAATAGTAGGACGAAACAAATATGAAAATGATTCATTAATTATTTGTTTAACTGAATTTTTTTATAAAAACTATCACATTTTAAAACTGCATAATAAGCTATTCTTTAGATATACTAAGTTAAGATATCATTTAAATTTAATTCAAATGTTAACGCTATATGAAAAATTATCAAAACAATCTTTTAGATCTCCTCTTTCAAATTTTGACTATACTATAAAAAATACATAAGAAATATATCTTACATAATGAGTTTGAAATTTAATTTGAAAAATTTAATTTAAATAAATAGTTTGCAAAAAGTTCAGTTGTGCTATCAGTTTTTACAGTTTTAAAAATATTTTTTTTTTTGTGTTTTTATATACATAATAAATATTAAAATGCATTCTTGCTGAAAGTACTAAATACATGATTCATTAATTCTCGAATCATTTTAATGGAGAAAAGTTCAAGTCATTTCAGTCTCTCTTATTGAGGTTATATTAATATATATATATATAATTCAAATCTATATATATATTATATTTTATACATATATATATATATAATATATGGTTTTCAAATTAATCATATTTTGTTGAACAGAAAATACAATACGTCATATTCTAATATCTAAAAATAATTCAAATGTGATTTTCTGGAAGAAACTGTAAGCATAATAAGGATTTTATAATAAACAAATTACATGACCAACAATTTTCTTTCCATTTGAAAGCAAAACCATCTAGTGATAACAAAGTTAAGCTTCAGAAGACAGAAGAACAAACACACTTTAAATGATTTTTTTTATAAAGAAAATTGTTCTTATCTTTACTTGTTTAATTCTTAACTGCATACAGGTTTATATGAAGCAAAATTCTACTAAAGCCAAAAAAAAAAAAAAAATCTTGTATATTCACATATATCTCAGAAGTTAAAATTATTTAAATTATTTTAATTTCTTCTTATTATTAAAAAGACAGCAATCTTATTTAGATTTCTGTCTTGTAATATCTACAAAATATATAATATCTCGGAATAAATTAAAAAAAAAAACCAAAAGGACCAATTTCATTCTAGAGCAGAATAATTCTGAAAATTGAACGGATACTTTAAATATTTATTGTAAGGATGAGTTTTGACGAGAAAAGTTTTAATCGCCTTAGCGCAGATAGTGGATTTAATTGGAGGAAAAAATCGATTTTTATGCTCAGAAATAATAACACTACGATCAAATTCTATTTCCAAATTCGAAAATTCCATACATTAATGGCTCGTGAAAGGAAATAATTAATGACATATGCAAGAGAGTTAGAAGACGCAGAAAGCCGATTCACTAATGGAAAACAAAATGTTTAAGTTAAATTTGGAATCATGAATGAATGATTAGAAAAGAGAAAGTACTTACTTAAATGGAAGTTGGAAAATCCTTATAGTAAGAAATAAGATGTGAGATGAATTGTTCCTTTCATTTTTAATTGATGAAAGGTCCAGGGTGGAGGTCCAGGGTCATAGGACGTGCATTTTATCTAGATTAAATGAGGGAGAACTTCTTATAATAAAGTAATTTAAACAATTCTAAATAATAAGTAATTGTAACTTTTTTTAAAAAAGAAAAAAAAAGAATATTTAGTTTACATCTAGATACTGCACAGATGTGATGAGGAGTATTGTTTCAAAATAATTAAAAAATAAGAATATAAGCCAAATTGTACATTATGCAAATTATTAATTGTACAGACAGATTATGGTGATGTATTCTATATCTAGTTTCAAATTTAAATATTAATATTTCTTTATATATTTAGAAAAAAATATGCAGTAATAATTTTATTAGTGTAATAGAGAATAATTCAGATTTAAATTATATTTTGTTTTGATATTTAAATCATATTATGTATTAAATTATAACATCTTTTTTAGTAAAAATCTTTTTTTAAAATACTTAAAATGAGAGTGAAAAAATTTAAATAAAGAATTCAAGGAAAACAGAACCTAAATCCACTTCTTATGTATCTAGTGTTTACATAAACTAGAAATTTAAAAGGTTGGAATGTATGTATTTCACTTTTATATGTAATTAGTGTTTACATAAACCAGAAAATTAAAATATTTTAAAATATCTTCAATTTAAATATTTCAGAACAAAATCGCAAACGTAATAGTATGTTAATTCATTACATCGAAAGGAATAGAGACTAACTTTATATTGCTATTATACATTCAACATATGCATACATGCGTTTGTAGATACATACATTTAAACATCATATATGAGAGTATTATTTAATTTTAAACTTTCAAATGTCCGTATATAGAGATTTAGCAATTCTTTAGGGAATGGGTTTCAAATACAAAGAGTTTTAAATTAAAAGATTAATATTTGATTTCTAATTTGAGAATAAATATTCACATATGTAAGAATAATCTTAATAAATCAATGTATTCGATTTATAAATTAAACATTTTATTCATAAGGTTTTTGAATATAAAGTAAGGAGATTTTGCGTATAAACATGTGCAAATCTCATCGACAATTAGATTGAATAAAAATAAAACTTTTTTATTTCCTTTTGTTTTCATCCTTGCAAATTACTTGTTTATTTAGTTCACAAATTAATTTCTGTATAAAAAATATTAAAAGATGTCCAGTGTCTGAGTGGGTTAGTAAAGCGCTTTCCACGCAAAAGGTATGAGGTTCAAACCGCAGATTGGACAAGGTCGACTCAGCCTTTCATCCCTTCATGCGTCGATAAATGAGTACCATGCTTTTTGGAGTTTTGCGTCAGAATGATTACCTGCCCGGAACATTTGTTCATGCTCTTCAGAGCCCAAGGTCATGTATACTGAGTTGGTCACAGTAGGCCTTGGCCCTCATGGGCTGTCTCGCTACTGAGTTAAAAAGTTTTTAAAAGCAAAAATAGTACATCGCAACAATCCCAACGTTTAAATAACTCTCCGTGTTGGCAACCCCGATTCTGTAATTCGCTGAATTGGCAAACATGTGCTTTGTTTCAAATAATGTCGACAATTTCTTATAACAATAAGTACCGAAAATTCTCATGTCAATTTAAAAGAAAGTTTTTAAATTGTATACGTAAAATAAATGATAAAAGATTGAATTTTTTGTTCATCAGTATAGCAAATAATTAATTTATGAGCAATGTTCTTTAGAAAATATATATGTTTGTAGATTCTTGTATTCTACCAAAAAAAAAACATGTGCCCTTTTTTTTGTGTGATCTCTTATACTCCGTTTATCCTTTTCACAGCGCTTACGATGACTAAATCACAGCCACTATGTGGTTACTTAGGACAGTGTTTCTCAAACTGTTACAAGGGGGCGCGAGCATATCGAAAATAAAAGATTTAAAAAGATTTATTTACTGGAATGAAGTTTTTCTGACATAATAAAAAATACACATTTAGATATAATTTATATATCTGCGATATATTACGTCATAAAAAAATTAAAGCTTCTACTTCTATTACGGTTTCTTTTCAAAACCAAAATGATAAAAAACAAAACCCAGATCCATAATCGAAAAAAATTTAGTAAAAATTCATCACTGTTATATTATTGTATGCTACGGTTTGACCTTCGAACTTACTTGTACAGTTAGTTACGTCCCTGCTTACATTTAGGGAATTGCAAATAAACTATTTCTGCTGCGATTTTTTCCTTGTAAAATATTTTTTATGATTTTTGGAAAAGCAATCTTTGAAGGATTACTTGGCCAAGATTTTTTCAATGAGTTATTACCAAACATATAAAAAAGCATAATGAAAAAAAACGTTTTACATAATTTTTTTGAACATCCATATTGTAATGAATACCCTTTTATTCCGGAGCTGTCACGCCGAGCACAGAGTGCACGAAATCGTAATTTGACAAAACTGTTTAATTGTTACCAATGGCTGTGAGACACTATCCTCCTGTTTGACAGTCTTAACATGTGAACTAAAATATATTTGTCATCCCTACAATCTTAAGGTACTTGTTTTGACTGAGTTCCAAATGTGATAACTTTTTTCCGAAATATTTTCTGTGTTCTTGAAAGTAGGGGTAAGTATATTTTATCTTAATTAAATTATTCACTGAATTTTACGATTTTTATTGTGTACTATAAAAATAATTATTAAAAAAAAGATTGGGGTGGCTCAATAACCCCACTCGACCATTAGTATCGAGTGCGTGCCTGCTCCAGGTTTAAAGCATGTTGAAGTCTTTTCACTTTAAATATTAAAAATAATACAATTATTTCTCATCGGAATTTTATATTATTGTTCATTATTCAACATCAATTCTAAATGCTAATTCTGTGAGGCTTAAAATTACAGTTCGCTTAAAACTAATTATAATTTGAGTAATGATTTAAAAAACTCATTTTACATTTTTGTAAACATTGCTGCGCACTTGGCTTTACTCTTCTTAAAATTCAGCAATTATATCAATAATGTTTTATTTTCTTATAAATGAACTCGTGCAAATAGCGGTTACTTTTAATGTATCAGTGCGGCACAGAGTAGTATTTTATAACTAATTAATTAATGCTAAATTAATAACAAGTTTAAAAAGTATTAGCGACTTCCATGGGCTTGTCTTACAGAGAAAATTTTTCAAAGGAATGCTTATGATTAGAAATTGACGTACTGAGTTCTTTCTAAAAAAGGCTGATATCTATATTTTGTTTTCTAAGCAGCCACCACATTTTGCAATGTGTTCCAATTTAAAAATTAGAGAAAGGAAAAATAACATAATAATTATCCTATCACTTAATATTTTTTTGCTTAAAAGCAACATATACAAAATTTAATACTTATGTCATGAATTTGTACGGTGTATAATTAAGATTATTGCTTTAGCGTAAAAAAAAGTGCATTATTATTACATTCAGTACATTTTTAATGTATAAGGGGGGCGAAAGTATTGAAAGTTTGAGAAGCACTGCTCTAGGAGAAGAGTGTGTGACTATAACAGTGCTTCTCAAACTTTCAATACTGGTGCCCCCCTTTTCGATCACAATTTTTATCGCGCCCCCCTTATACATTAATAATGTACTAAATGCAATAATAATGTACTTTGACGCTAAAGCTACAATACGCGATCTTAATTATAAACCATACAAATTAGTAACATAAGTATTAAATTTTGTATACTACTTTTAAGCAAAAATAAATAAAATAATAGGATAATTATTGTGTTATTTTTCTTTCCTCTAATTTTTAAATTTAACATATTGCAAATAGCAGTGGCTGCTTAGAAGACAAAATATCGATATCAACTAAATATAGAAAAAGAAAAATAACTTAGAAGGTCGAACAGATTACAGCTATAATGTGCAGTATTTCAAAAATAATGACAGTGATGTATATTTTACGTATCTAAATTTTTTCGATTCTGGGTCTGGGATCTGTTTTTTCTCTGAAAGAGTAGTGTGTTAGGTTAAACAAAAAGCGTAATAAAAAAATCTCTCGTCATGGGATTACAGCAAATCAAATAAAATTTTTTTTTATTTGAATTTATTATAGAATCAAGGATAGCTAATTAGGTATTGAAGAAGTTTTTATTTTTAATGACTTAATATCACGCGCGCGCGCCTATAAATTATATCAGAGTAAAAGTGTATATTTTTTTTTATTATGTCTGAAAGTATTTTGTTTTAATTCATTCCAGTAAATTTATTATTTTTTAAATCTTTTATTTCGATATGCTCGCGCCCCCCTTGTAAGGGTATCATGCCCCCCAAGGGGGCGCGCCCCACAGTTTGAGAAACACTGGACTATAACAAATAAAATTCTCCATATTTGGTGAGCAAAAAAAAAATGCTCTTAAAAAATTTGTTCTTTAAAATTGTATGAGGTTTTTTTTTCGATAATAGTATAAGCCCTTTTTTGAATCGAGATTTTTAGGGGTTTGCATTTCAATATGTTTAAAAATATTAATTAATTAACTAGCAAGTCACAAAGCAAACGGCGTTGATTTGGCGCGAATACTTAGGAAGAATGTAATCTTGAAAACCGGTTTTTTCAGCCAAATGTTGTTGTTGTCAGCTAAAAGTCAAATTGTTGTTTTCCACTGTATTCGTTAACAAGTATTAAAGAATAAATGCTTTTAAGATGTGATTAACTTAAAACATATCTTTAAACTCACAATTTCTGTAATACATGGTACTTTTTAACAATTTTCTGTGCATTTGCATTGATTTAAATTCCAAAACAAGTTGGAACTACTTTTTCAAGCGGTTTGTTACATCCCCTACCTTTCCCAACGCTGCCAACTTGCGGTGGAACAAAGTATAATGTTTACGTACATATAAAACGTAACACAGAAAAAACCCCGAAGTTATTTACCATGACAAACCTCCATGTATAAAAAACAGTCCAGTTTCCAACTTTCACAGCTAATTATTCAAAACACTAGAAGTTCCAACTAAAATAATTATATCCATTGTTTTATGAACTGAACTTTTATCATTACCAAAATATTTTCACACAGGTTCTAAGAAAATGTTGACACAAATATCAATAACTCTGCAAACGGAATAAGTAAACAACCACTATCCTGTTTCAGTTCTTAACAGAAAAATGAATTTGCTTCTGCCAAAGCTCAATTCATATTTGCTTACGCACTCTCGTAGGATACTTTTTTTTTTCAAAAATGAAATGCTTTTCAAGTAAATAATAAAATTGACAGCAGAAAAGTTAAAAATAAAGTTCTTTGAAGGCAAAGCTATCACTTCTATCTTGTTATTTATTTATTCTTATGTACGTATATGTGCTTTCACATGTCAAATGATCATGTTTCTCCGTATTAGGTTTTAAACATCACTTGGCTTGTTGAATTTCTTCGTTTGATGAAGAGGAAAAGGTAATTTACGAGTAATTTTGGGTTCAGCTTTATATTTTATTCATCAGAGAATAATTACTTTGGAAGAATGCATTGAGAGACAGAGAAATATTTTTAAAAATTTTCACTACGATGTGACATTTTTAAAACCAGAATAGGTCTAATCCCAACCCTTTTTAGAATATATATCAGGATAACTCTATTTGATTTTATTTATGATATCTTATGTTTTAAGTATTCCTCAAACAAAAATTTTAATTTAATTATAATTTATGATTTTTAGACTTAAAAAGCAGTTTTCTTAGAGTATAATTTCATTTTACGACATAAAATATGCTTAGAGATGTACAAAATTAAGTTTGTTTGGACAGTATGAATTTCAAGTAATGTTCGATAGACATTACCAAAATATCAAACTACACACTTATATTGTTTCATTTATTTAGTGTGTTTTGCCATTCCATTGCAGAATAGAGGTCCAAGTAAGTCTGAAACAATTCGAAAGCTCTTGCAAAATCTCAGCTATCAATTTAATGAAAGAAGCTATCATAGTATGAATCGTATTGCTTATGTATGAAAAAATTAAGTACAAAAGATGTTTTAAAAACAAAATTGGGCAATCACTATGTTACAAGGATGAAAAATAATTATTCAATCATTCAGAAAAAATCTTACAATAACTGTTTAAATCATTTTAAAACAATAATGAATTAGTAAAATGTTTCACAAAACAAAAGAAAAATATTTATTTTTTTTAAAGTAGAATGTACATGATAATTAATAAAAACAATGAAATCTATCTGATACATTTTAAACCGGGTTTGGTCAAAAAATACCATGCTTAAATTTATAGCAAAGTAATTAATAAACCGCAATATATAAAAAAAATACATTTTCTTTTTAGATAGCTTTTTAAAACTCTGAAAGGTAATTTTAATGGATTTCGATACATTAGCATAATAAAAATTAATATTTTTAACGTCTGGAACATATTAATAGAGCCTGTATATATATATATATATTACATTCAGTTTATTAAGGTATCCGAACACGCTAAGAGTATTTTTTGATAAAATAACATATTTAAACATTATAAAGGTTTTTTTAGACTCAATACCAATAAATACTAATATTTAACCAAGAATATTTACAATAAATTGCCTGAATTTCACAAAAATCACAGTTATAAGTGAAATTTTTGAAATATTTTTGTAAAACATCAAAGCAATTACAGAAAAAAGTAATAAATTTATATTAGTAAATTTATATTTACCAAAACAATCTAGAGGCATTTATCTAAAAAATGTACAAACATTTTAAAGTTTTATTAAAATTTAAAAAAATTAGAGCTGTTTGAGTAAACGCTATAAGAAAAATCACGCCTTTATGAGACCATTATTAAAGTAACAAGCCCTAACTCAAAAAAATATTCATACAATGAGAAATATTTTAGTACATTCTCTAGAAAATAGCATAAATATCAGGTTCAAAAAGTTTTATAGAAATACATTTGTAATATCTTGTGTGATCAGACTCGCCATGATAGATTTCGAACAATTTAAATGCCCACTTCTGGTAAATAAACGACCCACTTCTGGTAGATAAAAAACCCACTTCCGGTTTCTCTAACTTAATAAAATTGATTGTAACTTGGCCTCTAAGAAGCGTAGAATCAAAACAAAGGTATGTTTTGTAAAACCAAAAGATAGCTGTATTCAATAAAATAGAAAACAAAAATATCGGTCTTGTCCGAATCTGGTCATTTTCAACGTGTTCGGATACCTTAAATAATGTCGGTCATCCATAAACAAATCTTCTTGCATTCTAAAAAAAGCTTTTAAATTCTGATATACATTCGATTATTATCTGTACAAAACATGAAATAGGTCTATACGAATATCGGCTTTTTAATACATTTTGAGGCATGGCCTCACACAATCCTATGAGGCATTAAATAAACTTTCTTTAATACGATATTAAATAAGTTTTCCAGCTCCAAGATATTGAAACTTGTAATTTAAAGGATGCGGTATTTTGGCTTTCCATCCGGCTGAACTTTTCTTACCCTACGAAATGAAGATGCTGAACTTAATTAAATGACCATTGTGAATTTTGAAAACACA
Organism: Trichonephila clavipes; assembly: GCA_019973935.1. Taxonomy (NCBI): domain Eukaryota; kingdom Metazoa; phylum Arthropoda; class Arachnida; order Araneae; family Nephilidae; genus Trichonephila; species Trichonephila clavipes. The sequence continues at coordinate 35,928 of BMAU01016035.1, read as the reverse complement.
ATTATTTGACTTCCGAAAATGTTATTCACCAATACTTTGGCCAGGATTTCTTTAACTTTTTATGCATATGTATAAAAAAAAGTGCCATGAGAATCTTTCGGAGCTCAAATAATTTTTTTCCACATATCATACAAAAATTCTACTGTAATTTTATGTGTAAATGGGAATTTGTATAATATTTTCCGTGTATGTGATTATTTAGAGAATATATATATATATAAGAGGCAAATACACACACACACATATATATATATATATATATATATATATATATTTATATATATATATATATATATATATATATATATATATATATATATATATATATATATATATACCTTTTGAAATATAATTAAAAAAATATTTTTTGGAAATGTGTATAGTGTGCATTTATTCTATGCGTTATTTTAATTACTCAAATAAAAATTAAAATTAATTCTTCGTTTCTATATTTGTATTTGTTGAAAATGAGTAGCAGAAATTGATATTACATAGTACAAAAAAGATTAAATACTTTATTTTATCTAAAATGGTTTGAAAAGAAGTAAAAGAACTTATCTAAATACCTTTATTATTCGTGATTATTTATAATGCTTTAGAAAATTCAGCAATACATGTAAAATTAATTAGAAATCTGAAATAATTAATTTTTTATTAAAATTTCAACTAATAATGTTAAATTTTTAAGCTTTGTACAAAATTTTGTCACATTTTGAAATTATTATTTAACACGCTGGATATTCTGGAAAATTTCCCCAGTTATCCAGATAGAAATTTAGATGAGTATACTGATCAGACTTTGCACACTTGTTCTACTGGGAAGACACTCAAAGACCTCGGAAGTGTATGACAAATCATCATTTCATAAAAAAGTATTTTTTGCAAATAAACCAAAAGTACAAATAAAAAATATGCATATATTATAAAGTATCAAACAGTAATCAAAAGCATTTTTTAAATTTTTATCTCAAAAATGAAATTATTAATTACTCAGATGTATTTCTGAAATCCTGTTGGTGAATAATGTGATATTTAATGTTTCCGACTACGTGCGACAACTTTTTTAAAAAAAAAATGGAGATTTGTTTGTGTTTTTAGATTTATTCAGTACAATTTAAGAAAAAAAGGTCTAAAATTAAGAAGATAAAAGGAATTATTATTACTAAACTTGGAAAAATTGTTACAAATTTACAAAAAATTACATAAACGTGGCCCCCTCTGTACAAAAAGTTTATGAACAAATTCTCAATTTTTCAATTTTGATGTATTACTTTTCTATTCCTTTTTTAAATGACCTTCAGGATAAGAGAAATTTTAATTTTTACAAAAACTATAGCACTTTATCTTAGTAATTATATGAAATTGCTTAAAAAAATAGTGATTATATTCACATAAAGGACTGTAAATTTTGTCATAAAATAGTGATTGTTAAATATGAAGGTTAAAAAACTTCTGCTGTTATACAAAAACGCATTTTAAACTTTGATATCCTGTGTAAAGTTATATCATTTTCTTTTAATAAAACACTTGTAGTTTTTGTTCTAGTGAATGGAAAATAAAAAACTAGGTATTTTTTTATAAAACTGATAAGATGGCACATAAAATAAAATCATAAATAAAATTTGTCAATTTCTGGAAAAATCATAATTTTAGGGTAGTCGGATACCTTAATAAATTTAGGAAAAGTATAAAAAAACTGGAAGATAAATTCAGCATACTTATAAAAGTACTCTTGAATAAAAGTGTATGGTAAAAAAATCATTAATTAACTAAATTTCAAAATTCAGAATAAGACTACACGTGAACATTTTAGTTTTATTTTCTCATATTTGTGTAATCGGAAAATTAGGCCTGGACAAATGAAGAACCCAACTTGAAATTTTACACTATGTTTTGATGCTCTTTACAAGAAATATTCTTGAAATAAAAATGGTTACAGAATGTTGTCAGAGTTTGGATGAACAATATTATGTTTAAATTTGCAGATTGTTTACTTAAAATATTTCATATCTATGTATAAAATTCTATTTACTCAAGAATATGATTTCAAGCATAAATGTGAAGACAAAACCTAAGCCTTTGATGCCGGTAATAAATCCCAATTCTGGACAGAATGGAAAAATTTGTAACATTGTTTTTGAGTTTCTACCTCATATAAAACATACTTCACTGCTATAAAAATAATTACATACAGTAGAACCTGTTTTTCTGCGGTCTTTCTTATGCGATTTTATTTTGTGCGATTTTTTATGTGCGATATTTTTTTATCCGGTGAATGAATTTCAAAGGTTTTGGTGCTGCTGTAATATTTTCTATCTATTTGCCAGTAGCGTAACGGAGAATGTTAGGACCCCCAGTGAAAGTCAGATTTTGCCTTTAATATTTTATAAATTGGGTAAATACGTATTTAGCGTAAGTCAGGCCTTGGGCCCATAGAGTCCTTCCCCCCTCGTGATGCGAGCGTTTACGTTACGCCACTGAAATGTAGGCACTTCAAGACGCTTTGTTCATTTTGCGCATTCAGTTGCTTTCTCTTAACGCTCCAGCAGTCCACGCTTGATTGAAGACAAAACTTTCAATGACAGTGACATTATCAATAATTTAATAAATTATGAAGACGGACAAGAAGCCGGATTTTTCAGAGTGTATAAGCAATGCAGGGATCCAGCTTTCCAATAAATTGAAAAAGCTTTTTCTTAAAATAGATACCAGTTAAGAATGAAGTAAAAAATTCCAAAATGGGCTTCAATCATGTACAGATGGTTATCATAACATTTACGAGCAACTGATCACCCGTCCTTTGTCATAAAAACTTATCTCTTACTTTATGTTGCGAAAAATTAAATGAATTGAAATTTCACCTTCAAGTGACGAAACAGATTTGAACTTATTCATTACAGGACTTTGGATTACGATGAGTAGTGATGAATTATGTACGTGGATTTTAAAGACATAACCGTATATACAATAATAAACCATATGTTTTAAAAATGTTTCCATGTGTAATGTTTAATTATTTATTTTGTTATGGAAGTAATCTTAAATAAATTTCGCAAATAATTGATATATTTTATAAATGTAACTTTTTTATAAGGTCCCTATCCATGGAATAAAAAAAGGTTTTTTGTAGTATTTCCACGAATTAGTTTGTTTTATGTAAGAAATTATGTAATTTTTGAATATTTTTTGTACGCCTAATTTTATGCAGTCCCTATCTACCCAACAAAACAGGTTCAACTGTATAAACTAATGATATAAAGTAGAATTTCACACAATTCTTTTAAAATTTGACCAATAAAACTAAAACTATAGTAGAATATTATAGTGCGTGATACCAAAATCGAAACTTCATGTCTTTTAGAAAAACTCAACTGAAGCTGCTGAACAATAAATCTCATAATCAATGAAGAAGAAAAAAATATTTTTGGTGGAAAAAATTTTAGAAGTATAGGATCATTTTTTTTTGAAGGAATCTGAGATTACAAATATTTAAATAAAATGCTTTGTAAGTTTTGCATCATTATTTGCCTTTTCAATATTTTTTAGACATTTACCAGTAAAAGAACTTAAATTGACTTAAATATAGCTAATTGTTGACAAATGTGTCTTTTATGTGTCTTAGAATAATAAAAATGAAAAATTTTAACAGTTACTGTAGACGAGAGGTCATGGTCACGAACTCGTGACCGTAGAGTCATGGATTCCATTCCTCGGATCAATAAAACCTGCCATGTAGAGGGGCTGATTCGAGTATAATCTGTCGAGGCTTTCGGTTGAAGTTTGAAAAAGTAAACTCAATTTCTACCTTCTTTGGCATTGTAAGTTTTAGAGTAAGTTTTTCACTTTTATTTTATTATACTATATATATATATATATATATATATATATTTAGTAGGTTATGTTTATGTTCATATATTCTTGTTTATGACTTAATATTTAAATTTTACATATAGAACTCTTTCCTTTCCTCTTGGTACATAGTATGACAAATTACAGGTGAAGGTTGGCGCCGCAAAACTTGTTTAAACCTGCAATCCTGGTTCCTAAGGCCAGGAATTTGTCTTTATACTGTGTGCCTACTTCCTACTTTTAGTTATCTTAGGTTTATAACTATATGATTATTTTTATATTTTTGTCTATATGTATATGTATATGTGTGTATAAATTTATATATATGTGTATGTATATGTATATGATTATATATTAAAAAATTCTTATATTGGATTTTATATATATATATATATATATATATATATATATATATATATATATTTAATTAAAATCAAATCTCGGAGCTCCTAAGTTCAGAATCATGTAAAAGCAATCTATATCGAGACTATATTGATGATTATCATCAGCACGTTGTCACAGGAGACCTTAGCATCGTGAAAGATGATTTGTTAAGAAATTTTATGGAAAAAGGTAACGGTTTTAGACTGATGATCACAAAAAATAAATCTAACGTTATGAAACAAATCATAAAAGATTTAGATAAATTCTACCTTAAAATGGCAACTAAATACGGAATGCCGATTGAAGCATTTAATCAATTTAGATCTTATGTAGCAACAGAAATTCGGGAATTAGATTTCACTGTTGAAAATGAAATTATGTATAAAGATCTTAAATCATCAATAGTAAATGTCCAAAATGACTTCGTGATTACATATGTTGATAAGGTCTCTGCTAATTATGCCATAATTTGTAAATATTATTACAATAAAATATTAAGTAACCACATTTTAAATTATAATTCATTTCAAAAATCAATTCACAATAATAGAGAAGATGATAATCGTCTTTTAGCTTTGAACAAAGGACAGAATATTCATCTAAATAATATTAAATATCCAAGTATTTTTTTAACACCAAAATTTCATAAAAGCCCTATAAAATTCCGTAGTATCACTAATGGATACAATACATATATCACGAAGTCTGGGAAGATCTTACAATCTCTTCTTCAAAATCTAATTGATAATTTACAAAACACGGCAATAATTAAAAATAGCTTAGAGATTGCTAGAGTTACTAAGGATATGTTAATTTTTTCTATGCATGGTTTTGATTTCGAGGACTTTTTTAATTCTATAGATATTGACGATATGATTAAGGTTCTACAGTTAATTTATGATAAATATGAATTATATACTTCAATGAAAAAAGAAAAATTTGATATTCTTGTTAAACTCGTATTAAAATAAAATTTCATTACATTTGATCAGAATCTTTATAAACAGATCAAAGGATTACCTCAGGGTGGTCCAGCTAGTAATTGTTTAGCGAACCTATATTTACATTTTTTTTGAAATAGATCATGTTGTAAATGATTCTTACTTATGTTATCGTTATATAGATGATATAATAATTTTTGGTAAAAATAGTGAATACAAACCAAATATTACGTTATACCCTGATTATCTCAAGCTCCTTAAAACTAACTTCAACTCTAATATGGTGGAATTCTTGGATTTAGACTTGCATCTTATTAACAATAATGTAGTCAGTAACATTTTTGACAAAAGAGATTCGTTAAAGATCCATATAATTAAAATTCCCGTATGGAATAGTAATTTGCATATATCAATTTACAGAAATATCATTTTGAATTTTTTATTTAGAAATGATAACTTAACTGCCCACAAAATAGATAAATACAATAATATAAAAAAAATTTTTCAATGTTGTTTAGATCATGAATCCCTTTTAATTTCTTAAGAACTTATATTCATCACAAATACATTAACCGTCTTGCTACTTCAATTCAAAACCACCACACAAAAATAGGATTTCAAAGTCAGCATGTTAGTGGTCTTGCTGTGAAGATTATATCATAAAGACTCATATCACATTTACATTTTTTCCACACACATCTTGAACATCTTACACATTGTTGACAACCAACCAAATTAGAGCCTAGCAAGTTTACATTTTTGACAATCAACCAATTCAAATTTTACCATATTTGATTGTCGTCATTTATACCTGTCTTTGCTGGGTGGTTTTAAATCAGCTAAAAAAAATGTTTATGTATTTTCGAATTTTTAACTTGGTGAATAATTGATTTTCATTAATGGCAAGACGTTTGATTCTCTTCCCAAAAGCTTTGTGAGTAAAATCAAATTTTGTTAAATTATTTTTGAAAGATACTTTTCTTATGTAATTGTTTTAGCATTTTTCTACTTTTCTTACGTAATTATTTTGTGAATTTTCTGCATTAAGAGTTTGGGTGAGTTTGTTACATAATAGTAGTGAGTGGTTTTATCATGCTCTCTGAGTTATCCATACTCTGAAGTTTTATTTATTTTACTTTATTTGGTTTTCCTACCGAGTTGTAAAGGGGGAAGGTTGGCGCCTTCAAACTAGTTTAACCCCACTTACTCGGTCTTAAGTCCGAAATTGCTTTCTGACTCGCTAGTTCTTCTTTTTTGTAGTTTTTTTTTATTTCTCTATAATTTTGTTCTTCATGTTCAGCTTTTATATTTTTATTACGCTATTTCTTGTTATGTTCTTTATCTATTATTTCTTTTTTTTTTATATATAATACATATTTCTTTTATATATATATATATATATATATATATAAAAGTTTTTAGTGATGCTTTAATAGATTTATTACGTATCATCGCAACAATGAAAACGTGGAGGACAATTCACCAAATTGGCAACCCCGATTTACATGTATCGTACGTGCTGAATCGGTAACCATGTGCTTCGTTTCATATAATGTAGCCAATACGATAGCCAAGAACAAGTTTTGTAAAAAAAAGAACTACATAATGCATGCAAATTAAAATGTTTTACAATAAGAGCATGAGTTTGAGCATTGTATAATTTGCACAATGGGATTTGTCAGCCGTTAGCTAGGTAGAGATTACCCCCCTTCGTCCCCATTTGTTTCCGAAAAAAATTACAAACATCTTTATAAGATATCATTCTAAAAAGAGTTAATAAAAATGTTAATAAAATAGTTAACAAAAACTAATAAAATGTCAGTAATATGTTTGTGTATAATTATAGATGTATGTACTATTGAGATTTTATAAGAGAAAATTCTTTAATTTAATTTAATTACTGTTGAATCCTTATGAAGCAATCGTATTTTTTCAATCTACATTTTCTACTCAAAATGGATTATTTACTTTAAAAATGTTTTTAAAGTATTACTATTCACAGTCACTGAATGTTATGTTATAATAGTCACATTATTTCAATTTTTTTATATACATAATGCTGCACAAAAACTTTTGTTTTACTTGTTCCATTTCAATATTGTATACCATAAATATTTTACACTTAAATTGAAATGTTGGTTTTATTTTTAACTTTTACAGATTCGCACCATTAAATGTGTTGCTCCAAAATTTTGTGGGGAGATTCGCTAATGTTTTAAAAAATCCTATGCATAGTGACCTTTAAAATCGATTTTCAATTTTAGTGCTTGCAATGAGATATAACGTTAAATTAAAAAAAACGTGAACTATTGTGAATATCTAATAGCCATCATTTCGTGTACGACTTAATGTCTTCTCAATCTTTACTGCGCTCGATGCCGTTGGAGAGCTCACTGAATAAAAGTTTACAATTACATTCAACACGTAAAGAAAAGCACTCTGGACGAAAATGGAGAACAAATCGAAAACTTACTCGTGGATGTTCGACTTACTATTTTAAATCATAAGCAGCCTACCTATTTTTCCAGGGTAAGTAAGTAAATATTAACGTTGCACTATTCAGCTATTCGAGGGCTTGTCGCGACTGACCTCATAATATTGAACCCTGGTCAAGTAACGAGGACCACATATGAGCTTGCCCCCTCTCTCCTATCACACCACACCAACGGGATGACGTTTAAGCTTGGACAGATATAACGTGTATCGCTTTCCTACATTGCGGTCTTCAGCGGCACCAGGCTTGAACTCATGACATGCTGGCCACCAGGGTCTTTTTAAGAAATGAACCATCTGAACTGAGGTCGAGGGTCTCATCTCGTTCTTATCGCAGCCTGAATAAGAACATAATACGATTAATTTCAACGAGGAAATGTTATTTTCAGTTGTTTTCCCCAAAAAACTGGTAATTTCGGACGATGTGCCAACTGGCTACATCTGACAACCGCCATCCATGTATAGACATAGGTCTCCACCATTAATCATTACTCATTCAATCAAAAGGTAGCAGTCATTCGAGCTTGTTTGTTTGCTTGTAAGTTAGTCACATTTATTTGTATTGTGCCATTGATTGTAGGAGTATTTGCAACGCATGCAATGTATTTTCAAGTTTCAAAGGTCATAAGTAGGGCCTACATTTGTGTGAGGCCCAGGACCTACTTTTGCTTGGAAATTCCAGGAACTACTTTTGCTTGGGGTCCAGGGCCTCATGAAGTCTTCAGACGTCCCTTCCGGCCACGAGTCAGACCTTGACCACTAGACTACCATGGCCACCTATCTTTCTAGGACAACAAGAACAGAGTCAGCACTTAACCTGACAGCATTAAGCATATGGCTAACCTTTGTAGCTGGAAAGTTCTGAAAACTGTCATTAGTCAGCACTTAACTTGACAGCATTAAACATATGGCTAACCTTTGTAGCTGGAAAGTTCTGAAAACTGTCATTAGTCAGCACTTAACTTGACAGCATTAAACATATGGCTAACCTTTGTAGCTGGAAAGTTCTGAAAACTGTCATTAGTCAGCACTTAACCTGACAGCATTAAGCATATGGCTAACCCTGGAAAGTTCTTGTCATTAGTCAGCACTTAACCTGACAGCATTAAGCATATGGCTAACCTTTGTAGCTGGAAAGTTCTGAAAACTGTCATTAGTCAGCACTTAACTTGACAGCATTAAACATATGGCTAACCTTTGTAGCTGGAAAGTTCTGAAAACTGTCATTAGTCAGCACTTAACCTGACAGCATTAAGCATATGGCTAACCTTTGTAGCTGGAAAGTTCTGAAAACTGTCATTAGCTACGAAAGACCAAAATCTCAACTCTTGATGAGCTACTTGAAGCAGAAGAGCAAACAAACAGATCGTGGAAATTTCGCAAAGCAAATTGGGACGTTTTTACTCTTTGACTGAAATAGTTTTTCAAAAATGCCTCTGCACATGTAAATCTGGATGAAAACCTACAACGATTAATTAAATACATTACTTTAGCAGCTAACAGAAACATCTCAAGATGAAAGAGGAAAAAACAATGGATTTCTTACTGGAAAGATGATCAGATCAACTCTTTAATAAATGAGAGAGATAAGATAAATAAACTTCTAAAAACTAATAACAGTAGAAAAAACAGGAAAAGACTTACTAAAATAACAGATAGTATTGAAGAGGATATCGCAGAATGTAAGAAAACTAAATGGGCAGAATTCTGCATTCCTCTTGATCATCAGAAAAGGTATCAAGTATTAGAAAATAGCAAAGTTCTTTAATGACGGCTTGAATGACACTAACATTAATTCTTCAAACATAATTCTGTCATCGAATGAAACTGCTAACGCTGACAAGAAATCAGCAAAAGTTTTAGTAAATCCTTTATTTCAAGGTGGAAAAAATTGACTTCAAAGTATAAGATAAAACTGTAACAAAATTGTAAGAAAACTACTACTAAAGGTCAGAACATACATACCCATCAATAATTTTTTTCAAACCCATTGGTAAACGAAAACAAGGTGCACTTATTCAACAAATTCCTACAGGGAAACTAACTGCAGGTAAAGACCTAATTTCTGGATGTATAGTTAAAAATTTTCCGGAAGACAACAAAGATTTTTTGCTAGACATTATAAAAACATTATGGTACAAGAGAAACCTACTTAAAACATGGAAAACGTCTATCATAGCTCCTATTGATAAGCCTTGAAAATATACAGAAGAATGCCAAAAAGTATAAACTTTTTACACATAGTAGTATCTTATTCAAGGACATGGAATGAATTGTAGTTATTGTTCATTTAAAGACACCAACCAACCCAAGGAAAGAAAAGAGTAAAAATCAAGCTGTATTACTTGTAAGTATACAAGCTGTATTTTTATAAAAAGAATATTTTAAAAGAATTTGAGCGAAATTCATTTCCTTAAACTTTCATACCACAAAAAAACATTAACGTAAGACCCGGCGTATAACGCGCACTTCTAACACAAAAAATAAGATCGAAATTTAAGATTGCGTGTTATCATGTGGGTATCAAAATGAGAGCCTTTAAAAAATATGAGTATAGAAAAAAATTTGACTTCTGAATATATTGAAATAATGTTTATTTAAAAAAATGGAAATTTATATGAATTTAAAGGATTGTGATTCTAGAAGTATATTATTTTTTTCTAAAGCTTGAAATCATACCTCGAATAAGTCATTTCAAAACTTTAAGGTATTGCATACGTACGATTCAGGTTTTTCTTAAAAAAGGGTTCCGTACTATACAGTGAATACACCTACGAATTAAAAATTGCAGCTTGAAAATATAGCTGCTTGTTATACGGTGATGCGCGTTATACACCGGATTTTACGGTAATAATTTTTTAACACGCTTATTCCAAACAATAAGAAAAAGTGTGTTTCTCTATTATGATGAAGCTATTTCGTTTGTAGCAATTTTTTTCTCTTCTTTTTACAGATCATCATTCAGAAACTTCCCCAATAACTTTTCTTAGAATTATACTGCTATTGTCTTTAACGAATTTTGGTCTTGCAGCCCCACTATCCGAATCAGAGAGAAGCCCTTCTATTTTTACTCTTCTTAATTCCTCTTTTATTTATTCGGAATGTCAGATCAAATAATCTAATTTGTATGGCAGAAAAAATGCCATAACGTGTTTTACCTTTTTCTAGCATTGCAGTCTTCATCTGACATTTACTTTTTCTGTTATCTGTTGCAAGTTATGTTTCTTGTTACGTACTCGTGAAAATACAACTGTAGTCTTTTACCGGTGAATCTAGTCCCTTTGGGACGTGAAGTAATCGGGAAAAATAATGACTTGGAGGTTCGAAATATTGCAGGCTGTTTCTTCCTCTGTCGTTCTGTGGAATGTCGAAATTGCAAGTAGACGTGACGTGAATAAAAATAACCTGTTCCAGAAGCAAAATGGCAGGTAAATTAACGAGATCTTGATGGAGATGTCGGTCTGACATGAATCTTGACAGTCATTATTATAAAGATAGAAATTGAAATAAAGAGTTAGAAAACCGTTTCTGTGATAGACAGTTTTCACCTGCTTGATTTCGAATTCCAATACTTTAGTTAAAGTTTATCATACATATATCAAAACATCAACAATCATGTTAGATTTTTATTGCAGTGTATGATAATTTCAAATTTAATCAAATTATATTAAACTTTGATGACATATTTTATTTATAAGATTATCGGGTCCAGCTTCTTTTATAAAATGTTTATCTTTATTATTAACATTTTACTAGAAAACTTTATTTAGGTATATAGAGTTTTATTAGAAGTATATTAAAAAGTATATATTTTTAACTTTTAAAAAACGTCAATCATTAATTTATAACAATATACTATGCATAGAAAATAACATGTATACATGATATGCATAGGAACAATATACTATGTAAAAAAAATATCGGGTGGGCAAAAAGTCCGCAGAAACTTTAAAAGCTTATAAAACCCGGGAAATAAAACAAAATAAAAAACGGTTTGCAGGTTAACATCGATAAGTCACGGGATTAATTTAAGATAAGAAAAAAACTGCCGACAAATGGCGCTGGTACAAACGACTGAGTTGGAAATATGCAAATGAGGCAGGCCATTACAAATACTGATGCTCTTGATCCAGATCTAATTCTCCGTTGCATGCCAACTAAGTGAACAAGGATGCTGAGTTAGAGAGATAAAGCTTTGTTAGTGAAGCTATTTTTCATGAACAAGTAATCAGCGACTGTTGGACTGCGTTAATTACGACTTTAGAAAAATATAAAGATTGGAAAAGGGCCTTCAACAGTGGTACGCAACATAAAGCTTGTTCAGCGATTTGACGAAACTGAATCGCTACAGGAACGTGTAAGATCCGGACGACCAAGTCTAAGAATCATTAGAAAACGTTGCAAGTTTACATGGCCTCCTAGGTCTCCAGATCTTGATCCAGTTCACTTTTGGCTGTGGGGATATTTAAAATCCAATCTGTCGGAATTGAAAAATGCGATCCACCGAGTGTCAGGTGGACATTCTGCATTACTGGATTTGTTACATCCTCGAAATGTGTCATCCTTTCGGGTGGTGGATATGTTGAAAACATGCTGTTCCATATATCCACCATCCTGATTTATTAATCGTTAATAAATCATTTATTCCACATAAATGATTTATTAAGGATATTTCTGTTATTTGCGAGCGTTTTCTTTCATTTATATACGAAACGCCACCTATCGGTAATTTTTTTATTCTTTTGCTTATCTAAAAAATATCCCGCGACTTATCGATGGTAAACCTGCAAACCATTTTTTATTTTGTTTAATTTTCTGGGTTTTATAAATTTTAAAAGTTTACACGGACATTTTGCACATCCGGTAAAAATTGGGATTGAATCATTAGCGCTTTGATAAAAGGGCTATTTTTTGTTGCCCACAATACTTGACCAAGAACGTTTTATTAGACCTTAAGCCAAAAGAAAAACTAACTTTTGACCTTTTTCACTCTAGGTAATTTCCAACTATCGTTTTTCTTTTGTGCATAAAGTTAAAAGCTGTGAATCTAAAAAGCATATTCCCATTCAATTAATACATTTTTTTCTCTAATTATTATCATATTAATTGCTTTATACATAAATATTTCAAAACCATTACATCATGGACACTAGAAATATCAATTTCGAAGGAAAAAAAAATAAAGCGTAAGATAAATTTTTAGTTTTTTTTAAATAAAATAATGAAAATTTTGCCTATAAAAATAAGGTGTATTTTTAAATATACTAACGTTTGAATTCTTATTCGACTACGTCAGGAACCGTGATTTTATAAAGCACATAAATGGATAATATTCATGATATTTAGTGTCACTTAGATTAGAATATATGCATAAAATTGTTTTAAGAACATTTTGACAAATTAAATTTATTTAAATATAAAATTTAGGCAAACAATTAACTTAAAATAATCTTTTTTCCAAATATTTCCTTTTGAGAAAAATACATCTATTATAATAATATTTTGCCTTTATATAGCTCAGACCTCTCTACAGAGGCTCAACTAGGATTTTTGAAATATATAACTTAGAAGTGGGTTTATTCATATTTTACGACAACAGAGAGGAGCAATTTTAAGAAAAAACGTCAATAACTATTTCAATGGGTGGTAACTCTGAAAATAATGTGAATTTTCAAAAATTCTAGTTTAGCCTCTGTAGAGAGATCTGAGCTATATAAAGGCAAAATATTATTATAGCAGAACCATTTTTCACAAAAGGAGAAAATTTGGAATAAAGATTATTCTAATTTACGTTTTTGCCAAAACATTATATTTAAATAACTTTTTTTTTTTGTCAAAATGTCCTTAAAACAATTTTATGTGTGTATTCTAATCTCAGTGACACTAAATATCATGAAAATTATCCATTTTTGCGCTATTTAAAATCATGGTTCCAAACGTAGTCGGATACCTTAAAAAAAAGGGAACATATTTTTAATTCTATTGTGTATATATACATATATTCATTCTATAGATACAGGATATCCAAGAATTACTAGGATAAACTTTATGGGAGGTAGGGGTCATCCCAAAGATTCAGAATTGCATACCAACCCATCTTCCAAAACGTCTTCATTCAGCATTTGGTGACGTTGTTCACCAGAACATTGGATAAAACTGACCTTCCTTACCACAGTCATTTGAACTGCCATTGCCCACAAAAGAGTATGGAATGTTCTATATACACCAAGTTCGCATACATGCACCTGATTTACGGATTGGAAGAAGGAAATGCACGGGCAACGTAAAGATTGTATCATGAAAAGTACTCACAAAGAAATGCACCGACCCTCCGGATGTTTGCTAATTTATATCGCAATTTGAGAGAATACGGATTGGTACAGGTGAATAAAAATGGTGAGGACGAGCAGCGATTCGAATTCCCAGCAAGGAACAAAATGCGTTGAATACCTTTTGATGGAATAGAGGTATCAGCGTACTAGCCGTCTTCAAAGAGTCCCGTTGCAGCACATGAAATATATTTGATCAATAAATATTACAGATGATTTCAATCTTATGTCTCTTACTTTCCCATGACGTTTCTGACCATGGGTTGCCATGCAAATCTAAATTGTGGCAATGTCCCCTACCTTCTCTTAAAATTTGTCCCAACAATACTGGGACACACATTGTACATATGATGAAAAATAAAATATTAGGTTGGGGAAAAAGAAATCCATTATTTTTTCGGTAGGTGGCTGTAGTGTTGATATCTCGTGGAGTATCCATCAAAAAATTTCACTTTTATGCTCGTTGTCTAGGTGATATTTCACACTAAAAATTATTTTGCTTTTTGTTTGTTTGTTCCATTCAGTTCTGAGATACAAGGTGTTACACATAGAAGTCAACAAAGAGAAAATTCGGTACATTTTATAGTTTTTCTTTGATAAATGCGAAAATGTAAGCCAGGTGGCTGAAATTGTGAATGGTGTTTATGGTGCCGATACTGTGCGTGCAATTTTGATTTCGTTGATTCCGTTCAGGTATTTTTGATGGTAAAGATGCATCTCGCACAGGCAGGCCCGTCATCGAACATGTCGACAAAATCACAGTAATAAACGAGGTTGACCTGTATGTTAGTAGTCGTAGCATCACCCAGGAGCTAAAGAATGACCCTTAAACAGTTTTAAACGATCAAAGTTAAATTGAAAAAGAAGCTCGATGTTTGGGTGCGACCCCGATTAACACCAGAAAACATGATAGATTGAATTTCCATCTGCAAATCCTTGGCCAAACGGAATGAAATCGACCCATTTTTTAAACGAATGGTGACTGGGAATGAAAAATAGGTCACATACGCCAATACTGTGCGAAAACGATTGGGGTCAAAACGCAGTGAAGCAGCTCAAACGGTGGCCAAACAAGGACTAACAACCGGGAAGATTCTACTGTGTATTTGGGGAGATTGGAAAAGAATCATTTATTATGAGTTACTTCCGTATGGTCAAACACTAAATTCAGATCTCTATTGTCAACAGCTAAACAGTTTGAAGCTAGCGATTGGCCAGAAACTGCTAGAATTTGCCAACAGAAGAGGTGTTGTGTTCTATCAGGACAACGCCAGGTCACTTACATCTATAGTGACACTCCAGAAACTCTGGGAGCTAGGTTGATAAGTTTCATTGCATCCATCATATAGTCCGGACCTGGCACCAAGCGATTACCACCTTTTTCTCGCATTGCAAAACTTCCTGAGAGATAAGAATTTGGGATCAAGAGAAGAATGTTAAAATCGATCACTAGAGTTTTTCGCCCATAAAGGCTAAGACTTCTATAAGAGAGACATTATGAAGCCACCTTTAAAATGGCAAACCATTATGCAACAAAGCGGTGCATATTTGACCTAAATCGAAAAATTGGAAGCATGTTAAATAAAGTCTTGATTTTCATGCAAAAATAATGGATCTCTTTATTCCGAACCTAATATATAAACAAATTTTCAGTTTTATGACGAAAAATTAATTTTAAAAATAAGCCATTTTTTTGCTGTGTTCATAATATAGATTACTTAAAACATTAGAAATTGCCGAGACGTAGGTTTAATAAAAAGGTTACTTTTTTCAAAATAATGAAACTTCTTTTGGCGGCTTCGACATATTTTCTATGCTCAGTTTTCTTCAAAAAACGAGCTACTTTATTATTAAAGATTTTTTACAAAATTATGTATATATATATATATATATATATATATATATATATATATATATATATATATATATATATATATATATATATATCTGTTGCTTTGAAATTTCCAATGAATGTCTTTAAAACACGTTGCATTAAACAAATATATTAAACGGATTAGGACTTGAAAGGCTAAAATATAGGAATATTTAAGAAAGATCTTAAATGATTAGATTATATAAATATATATCTAAACCTTTTTACCTAACGCTGAAAAAATTTTATCGAAATTATTAAAATTGGGCTGTATGAATGCATTGGATATAAAAAGACTACAAAATTCTAGGATTTCATTTACTCTATATGCTTCTTAAAATATACAAAAGAAAGAAAAAAGTAGAAAAAAATAAAAGAATAAAAGAAGTTATCACAACTTTTACCGTTACGAAAAAGACTTCAATATAGTGATTGCATATATTCATAAAGCAAATCTGCCGCGACTTTATACATAATCGCACAAATCACCCTTCTAGTCCTAATTCCCCTTATTTATTCCTTTTGAACTTCTTTGAAGCTCTCATTTTGTGCAGGGATAAAGTTCTGACAAAGATATAGAATGTATTTAATTTAACTGAGAATATATTTCGGGTAAAATCGCCTCTTAGAGAGGGTATCACACAAAAGTACTTTTACTATATGTAGATTTATGTGCGAATAATGCTTTGAATACTGAAAGTATCTAGATGCTGGTAATTCAGAAGTTAATGTCGCTATTTTCTAAATTGGTCCTAATGGTTTTTTTGATGATACTTTTTGCAGAATAATCAATATGAAATGGGATGCACATGTGCTACAAAGTATCTATACTGAATAGTAAATTAAATTGAAACTATTTGTAAAGTAAAATGCATTGAAAAAGTTTAAAATATTAAAATATGTGTAGTTCACATCCTGAAGAAATAGCTTTATAGAAGAGTAGTAGTTTTTAAAGATTTAAATTGGGTTTGATAAGTTACATAATTAAATTTAAGAAATATTTTTAAAGTAATTAAATTAAAGATTTTTTTTTAAATTAAAAATTTTAAATTTGAGGATCGTTTTTTTTATTTTTGTATTTCTTTTTATCTGACTATACATCAGCTGTTTATTTTTATTTTTTTCTCTCTACAACCTTAGGACCTAATCTATTGCAAATATTACTTTCCTAAAATTGCAATTTTTAAAGCACTGATTAACAAAAAGTATATTGAAAGAAATTCTAGAATTTGTGCATTAACTAAATACTAGTAAATTTAGAACATCAATTTTTTTTCTGAGAAATTAAGTCTATGTGTGTGTGCATGTGTGTACAGAATGAGAGTTTGATAGGTAAATAGAGAATCAGAGAACAGTTATAACAAAAAAAAATTCAGTAATTTCATGAGGAAATTTACATTAAGAACTTTTTTTCTTTAAAAAAAAGGTTTTCAAGCAAGACGTACATTTTATATCAATATTTGCAATTATCGCAATCAATTCATCCTCTACGTGTTTTTGAAAAGAAAATATCGACTATTTGAAAAATATCCCTTTCGATTGCCACATTTTTTGCGAATCATTGTTATCAAGATTACAATGCATTAAAACCAAAATACAACATGAAAAAAGAGTCTCGCCATCATATTAAATGGTCTGTATCAGCTTTAATATTTAAAAATATCTTTATATAAAATCATTGCAAAAGAAAATATTATAGTCGTTAATTTGTGATTTTTATATCCAAAAACTTCAATATAGTTTTCTACAGAAAATTTACTCAAATATTTGATATTGTATTCCCTCGTTCTTTAGCTTCCCTATACACTTGATAGCACCATGTTATTGAGATAAATAATACAATTTAGTTTTTAGGTTATAAAGTATAGGAAAATGAATACCTTTCTGAAATTTTATCGATCATTCCATTTTCTTTAAAGATTGCATTGCCTACAGCGATCAAAACTTGCATTTAAATCCTACATGTTTCTGGAGAAAATTGCTTTCGAATGTTCTTCACGTAGTTTTTAAAAGGTGTAATAGATTCCTAAAGATATTGAATACCCAACGGCAAAGATGGGTACCTTCCACCTCAGCTTATACCTATGAAGCTTAATGTGCATGGAATAATTTTCTCAAAATATACTCTGAAAATAGATGAGAGAAATTTTGAGATGCTTCAAAAATTTGATTTTTGCTCATAAAAATACGAATAAATATTATTAAGGATTCAATATTTTTTTTTAAAAAATAGAATAGATAAAAATCTTATTCAATTATGTACATAAATATGAGTTTTTTTAAAATATTAATTCAAAAATGCTCAATATTTTACAATTCGTATTAGAAACGGGTTCTGCGATGTAAAATTATCTTTTCACAATTAGGAAAGTAAAAGTATTGTTAAATATGTTGTAACGGATACTATTCGGGTTCTACTAATCTGCTAGGGGAAAATATTTTTTTCTGTGATTTTAGATTAAACACCTCTTTCCATAGAAATTACTTGATTCTATCCAAATGTAACTACTATTTAAGTGCTTGTCGTTTAGTATGTGGGGTTGATGGTTAATAGTTGATCGTTAAGCGTAAAGTCCAAACATTAGAAAAGGTGAACAGTGACTGGGTGGTCGAGTGTCTTGAGATTAATAGGTGGCTTAGAATCCACAAGGAATTGGGGAAGTAACCGACCTTGAAGCTAACTGAGCTATCGGGATTCGAGAAGGATCCTAACAAGAAGCTCCAGATCCGGATAAGTTAATTTCAAAAATCTAGTTTTTCCGGTTAAGAGTTTGTGGTTTCAAATTCCTCCCAGGTTTAAGATATAAAAAATGTATATATCTTTAAGTGTTAAATAATGGGAAAAAAGTAGCTATTTTTAAGATTTTGTGTGTTTCTTTCTTAACCCCTCTCTTGCACCCGCAACCTTCGGGTCACCACAAGCTCTATATTTCTAACCAAGCTATCAGGATTCGAGAAAGAGCCTAACAAGAAGCCACAAATTCAGATAAGACAATTTAAATTTTCTAGTTTTTCGGTTAAGGACATATGATTTCACATTGTTTGCATGGTTAAGATATAAAAACTGTATGTTTCCTAAAGTGCTAAAGATAGAATAAAAGTAGCTCTTTTTTATACATATGTCTGCGTCTTCTACAAAACCTCTTACACCCGCACCAATGTTCTTGAAACAAACCTCTACACGGAAAATAGTTTATTAACTCTAAATTTGTGTTAATATTTTTTTTAAATTTCCAATGGCGAGTACAAAAGATAACTTTGACATAAAAAATATTCAGATGAAAAAAACAAAAAAGAATAAAAAAGTATATGGTCCCATCAAACTGCTGGAGCATGGAACGTAGGGCAGCGCAT
The DNA here is from genome assembly GCA_019973935.1 of Trichonephila clavipes. NCBI lineage: Eukaryota > Metazoa > Arthropoda > Arachnida > Araneae > Nephilidae > Trichonephila > Trichonephila clavipes. Next base: position 16,705 of record BMAU01016035.1, on the reverse strand, counting down.
AAGGTTACCACCGTACAGCCCACCAGTTCCAGAAGATTACAGTATGCAGCATTGATCTCTCAATCAGGACTCCCTTATGAGATGTAAGTACTTAGCAAGGCAGTCATGGCCAGTAACAAAGTGGAATTCTGTTACAGCTTTCATTCTAGGAAAGAGGGAAATGTTTTAAATATTATTCTACCAGCATTTCTGTTATTTCTTATATGATAATTCTTTTTTTCAAATAGTTCTTAAAAATTGATTTCAAAACTGACTTTACATTGTTATGAGGTACTTCATCATTGGCAGTTTGAATAATCGCTGCACCTTTTTATAGCCAACAAGTCGATTTTTTTTTCATTTTCCACTACCCTGTAGTTGACTGGGATCCTCTAAAGATAAATATTTTTACTTTTGTCAGATATTGACTGCAAGAGATATTGGTATACTTGTGAATGGCTAACAAATATGGAGTTCTAGTAGAGTTAACTGCCTCCAAGTTGGCCTTGGATTCTAATAAAATGACTACTCTTGAAAAATAGTCCAAGTGGCATGGAATTTGACAGAGTGCAATTTATATTCTTGTAAATATACTTTCATGAATTATGTGTATAATTTTAATTAGTTATTTTTTTCAATTTGTACGTAGTTTATTAAAGATTTATCTGTTTTTAAAATCAATTTAAAACGTTACATAGAAATTCTTTAGCCCCTATTAAGGTTTCTTACGTGCATGAAGATTTCGAAAAATAATAAGTTTTGTTAAATGCATTTTTAAGTGTTGACTTATATATTTAAATAATTAAACAATTCAATGACGTTTTGAAGGGTTATGCCTTGACTAGCCATAATATTACAATAGAAGACACTACATAAAATGTTTCACATCTGATTTGCTTTGATATTGAGCCTGCATAAATATTTTTGAATGAGGTAGAGCAGGGTTGGCCGAAAAACGGCACGCGAGCTACTGTCGAATTGTAATAGTGACATGCGATGGCTTATTGAAAAAATTATAATAATAAAAAACAAATCACATTTTGTTTTATTGAAATGCGGTTATTTCAGACAAAACTTTCTTCACAATTTGGATCAGCATGTTTCTGAATAAATATTTTCTATTATGAACATAAAAACAAAATATCTCACGAAACTAGATGATGTGCACGAAAAACAACTTACGGTACAATTCGACGAATAACGCGCATTTTTAACACAAAAAATGTGGTCGAAATTTAAAATTTTAAGCCGGGTATTAAAATGAGAGCCTTAAAATTAAAAAAAATTGGTAAGCGTAGAAAATAATTAGACTTCTATGCGTATCGAATATGGTTTCCTCAAAAGAATAGACATTATTACGGGCTTAGAGTTGTAGTTCTAGAAGTGTACTTTTTTTTAAAGTTTGGAATAATACCTCGAATAAATGACTGCAAAACATAAAAGCATAGAATAGTACATTTCAGATTCTTTGTAAAATAGAAGGTGCGGGTTACACGGTGAATATAACTATTGTTAAAATCTAAAAATTATAGCTTGAAAGTATACGTGCGTGTTATACGCTGTTTTTGCCGGTAACTTTGTTGGCATCTTCACAAGCTAATCCTAATATACATGATTGGGGGTACAATTTCAAAGGCCACAATAAGTAAGTACTGACGGTTTTAAAATTATTTAGAATTAAATGTTTTCAATTACTTATTTTTCTTACACCTAACTTATCTGATTGAACCTGTAAAAGTTTATTAAGAATTAGCTGCTATACCCGTTTTTCACACGGGTTAAAAAAAATTAAACAATACAGACTGAAAGATAAGTTTTTACTGAGTTAATTTTACGTGAATTGTAAATTAAACACAAAAAAAAAGCATTTTATATATCGCAGCTGAACAAAAAGAAACGAGTCATACAGTAGTCGCATATGATGTGTAACATCTGACATGTCATCGTGGTAAATACGCAATATTAACTTCTGTTTTGAAAAAAAATATGAATCGGGTATGATTAGAAATAATTTTCTATCGAATAATTATATCTTTAATGAAAATTGTATTTAATTAAACAAAAAGAGTAAAAAATGCACTATTTTATCAAAAATAATTATTTTTGTTCAATTTGTGGAAGAACTGAGACAATAGATTTATGATAATTAAAATATGGCACATATACTTGTGATTTCAAAGTATTTCATCGTTGGGTGGATGACCTGAGTACCCAGTTCTTTCGAGCTAAAACCTCACATCAGTAAGTATTTGAGTGACTGTACATGATAGACTTTTGCCCTTTGTTAACTTTAAATGCTTTAAAAATAAAATAAAAATACTGGGGATTTTAAGAAAATAAAAATTTAAAATATTAAAATGGATTAAAAATGAGAAAAGAAGATTCAAAGTTGGCACAAAGCACCGAAAATAAAGTTAAAATTTTGATCTTGGGTAGTCGGGGCTAAACAGACCAATGGGAATGCAGTTAGGATCATGAAAAAGTTGTTGAAAATAAAACAGAAAAAAGCTTTTTTAAAGGCTAATAAAATATTCTATCCAGAATAAAAATAGTAGAGGAACATTTAAATAAAAAGAGACCAGTCGGATTAATTTTCCAAGGAAAATTTAAAAAGTAAAAATTAAAAAAATGGAAGAATATGGGGATCGAACCCCATGCAAAGCATTGGGAGCGAATGACTCCGACCACTAGATCACGGGGACTCGTGGAACGAGGTGAAATAAGCATTTACGATGGAGGAAGCGAGATTTGATAGGAGAAAAATAATTTCATGAAGAGGGGATCTGAGAGAATATTTCTAGGTCTGTTGAAATTTGGATCAGGAATATATTTTTCAATATCCAATATAGAGAGATTACTAGAATTAGCAATGTTTTGAAAGAAGTTTGTTGTAATCTTTTTAATGAACTGTCTAATTGACAGCATTTTACTTGCGGTCCTGAGGTCAGTTTCAAATTATTTAAAAACCGTTGAAAAACAGCGTCAATAACAATACCAGTGTTAGCAGTCGAAACATTCTAATTTGTGCTCATTTCGAGCTTGAGTTCATCATTCATGAAAGCTGTGAAAGGCTCAGCTTTTGGCAAACTGAAGTTAAAGTTAAAATCACCTCTCAAAATCAGGGGAAGCGAATGATAATTTTTTTAAAAGAGCAGAACCACCTTCGTTATATGGTAATAGTACAAAATGCAGGAAATCTTTAATTTTTTTTAACCTTTTGATTCAAAGAAATGTATACGACCACCGAAATCACTGTTTGTCCATATTCAAATAAGCATTCTGCCGCACTTATGTCCCCCAATATCATGACTAACGGATTTTGAGTCAAGCGCTCGAGTGATTAATGGCTACTAGAGTTGGACCTCCATGCGAGGGTAGCGAAACAACACAGCCATGCACTCTCATTGTTCAAACCAAGTAGCGCGTGCTTACGTCACATCCTGTTACACACATCCATCCCTTTTCACGAAATCACTCCCAACAAATACCCAGCAACCGAGAGGAAAAATGTTACACATCAAAAACCATGTTTGCTAAATTTTAAGTCTTTAGATATAAAATAACTGATAAAAAAAGCTTTTTTATTATTTATAAATTTTTTTCATCGTAATTCTCTTGTGGATCGATTTTTGAAAACACCTTCCTTCTGCGTAGCAAAAGTAACACATTGTTACAAATTTTGAGTAATAAACACTTAAAATAGTTTAAATAATTTATATGTGTATGTGTAATACGTTAATATTACTTTCTGATGCATTTATTTTATGTTAAATAGCTGTTACCCGCGACTTGGTCTACGTAGAATTTAACAAAAAAGTGTTTATTCAATTCGCAGAGTTTACGAAAACTTAATAATTATATATTCAACGTAAAGAAATACCTATGCTATAAGTATGTCATTCTTCGACTTTGTGAATCGATGTTTCTTTTTTGTTTTATTTTTTTCTTTGTTTTTTGTTGATTTTTAGTGGTTTTTTTTCTTTGTATTAAATTTATGGAGCAATCTCTCTCTCTCGATTTACCACATTACATTTAATGAAAAAAGATCTTTATATATATAATATTAAAATTATTGAACAAAAAATCTTTATGTATATAATATTAAAATTATTGAAAAATCTCTCTATATACAATATTAAATTTATTGAACCATCTTTTTATATACACCATTTAATTTATTGAAAAATCTCTCTATATTCAATATTCGGTGTACGATTTTCTTGGGCTAAAACAACAACGCTGGTAGCATCCCTCGCACGTGAACATGCCACGTGCCTATGGGAAAAGCAACCCCTAGTTAAATCTATGCCAGCTTTGCGTAACGTTTGCCCTTGGGACTTGTTAATTGTCATAGCAAAGCTGACATTGGTAAGGAATTGCAGTCTTCTTATAAAATTCAAATATAATCGTGAAGGAAAATATTCTTATTTGGAATATAAGCGAATCGGTCTGTGGTAACCCAGCAGTCATCATGGGGATTTATAAAAAGAAAGGTTGAAGAGAAAGACGAATTAAGCTGTATTTTCCATTTTTGTTCAAAAAAAGATAATCCTAAGATACAATGTTGAATAATGCACGTTAAGCAAAACCGCAGTTCAAAGGCCTTCCATAGTTTGATGTGGAATTTGGAACGAAGAATGTCACCACATATGTATTCCTCGTCACTTGACCACAATTAAACTATCCCAGTACTGACAGCAATACTCCTCGTGAAACTCTAGAACAATGTTTAGTATCAACTTGCATATGAGGAGTAATATAGATGATGAAAAGTACCATTTAATAAATGATAGCGGAAAGGAATATGAATAAAAAATGAAAATAATTACCTTCGTGTAATTCGTCTCATGTTTTTGAATGTTAAAATGGGAACAAAACTAGCGGATCTAAATTAAATAGTTTTCTCTCAAAACATTATAATCAAAACATTAAAGACGATTAACTATTGTAAACTAAATTTGTTCTGAACTCTTTACTTTTTAGAATCTAAAATATTTTCCTTAATATCTTCTCCCATAAATGGTTCTATTAAAAAATATTATTAGCTTAAGCAAAATAATATTATAATCGTCGTCACTTTTAAAAAAATATATACACAATTTAAAAATATATTCTAATAAAAATAATCTCTAAAAATTAAATAAAACTTACATTATTCCTGTTTATATATGATTCATAGAAATGAAATAAAGCTGTTTTTGATTTCTTAATGTGTACATGTTAAAAAAAATGTCAAAAAGAGAAAAATATATCTTCAAACTTCGGCGAGAAAGTACATTAAAGAAAACTATCTTGAACACACATTTATAATTTCTTTTAAAATTCCGATATTCTGAGCCCGTAAATTTACTTGAACACAGTTCTGGTGATGAAATCTAAAATTAATAGCTTTTGCAGAATCAAAATACTTTCTACTACACGAAGTTCACGTCTCCGCTTCCAAATCTCATATTAAATACTGCTTACGCTTCTACTCCGCCAGATTGATCTCAGAAAACTCAATATTTCCTCTTCAGGTGGCAACACCAACCAGGTAATAATCGATGGAATAAAGTCGATATTATTTGAAAATTTGGAATTGCAGCAACTGTTGGTTAAGAATCGATAGATATTTTGCAATAAAATCATTCAGTTTATGATGTCAAAAGAATTATATGAAGTAGGAAATGAACGACTAATTTTGTCCCAAATAAATCGAAAGACATTAAACTTATTTTGAAGGCGATTAAAAGTCTTTAAAATGTGTCTTTTGAATAAGGAGTGTGAAGATTAGTTGTTTAAAGAGCGAAGTTATTCATATTTATTATTGAAAATGTAAAAACAAAAAAAAACGCTGGTTTCTTGGAATTCCTTATATTAATAGTCACGCAAATTCGTTTCACTAGAAATTCCTTGTGCTTGTATGACATTTCTTAAACTAAAGATATTGAGATCTCTATTTAATAAGTTGTGATATCCCCCCGTGGGGCCCTGGGGTATCATCTCTTCATTTACGTGACCTAGATTCGTAGGAATAAATGATTGATCACTCAAATTCTCCATAATAAATTTAATTTATTGTTGTCTAAATATATATCGATCAATACAACACAAATCTTACTAGAGGGATATGATCAGGAGTGATAAAGGGTGTTTCTTTAGAGGAAAGAACTTTAAATTGCAATAAAACGACGATGTATTATTCGATTGACATGTTTTTTTTTATTCGAAAGATAATCTTGTGGCATTACACTTTAAATACGATATCTGGTATATGACTGCGACGGCTGGCTCGGATGTAGTCCAATCTGGACGTCCAATTTTAGATGACTTTTTCCAACTTTTGTGGCCGTATATCGGCAATAACACGGCGAATGTTGTCTTCCAAATGGTCAAGCGTTTGTGGCTTATCCGCATAAACCAATGACTTTACATAGCCCCACAGGAAATAGTCTAGCGATGTTAAATCACAAGATCTTGGAGGCCAATTCACAGGTCCAAAACGTGAAATTAGGCGGTCACCAAACGTGTCTTTCAATCAATCGATTGTGGCACGAGCTGTGTGACATGTTGCGCCGTCTTGTTGGAACCACAGCTCCTGGACATCATGATTGTTCAATTCAGGAATGAAAAAGTTAGTAATCATGGTTCTGTACCAAACACCATTGACTGTAACGTTGTGGCCTTCATTGTTTTTGAAGAAGTACGGACCAATGATTCCACCAGCCCATAAAGCACACCAAACAGTCAGTTTTTCTGGATGTAACGGTGTTTCGACATACACTTGTGGATTAGCTTCACTCCAAATGCGGCAGTTTTGTTTGTTGACGTAGCCATTCAACCAGAAGTTCGCTTCATCGCTAAACAAAATTCGCTTATGAAAATCGGGAACAACGGCAATCTCGTTTTCGGCCCATTCGACGAATCTACGCTTTGCTTGATGATCGTTTTGATGAATTGCCAAACCAAACTGAGAATAAATCACTTGACAGCTGTTAAATCGGTCGCCATCTTGGAAAGTAATGCCAACTTAAACTTCTATACCTGGAAAAAAAACACTCTTTACAACACAATTATCAGTTCTAAGTAGATAGCGCCTGAAATCCTACTCACTATCTTTATGAGAAATTAACCTCAGAATCTTTATCTACTGTACATTCCTTAATAAGCTAAAGTCCGTTCTATAACTACGGTTCGATAATTAATCTCCTACCAATATCTCACGGCGATCAGCACCTCGGCTTTCGGTCTTTCCTTGTATTCTATTCTTCTACTATTATTCTTTTATTCTATTGCTATCTGGCTTTTATCCAAGTTCTATTCTACAATCCGGCTTCTACCCAACTTCTATTCTACTTCTATCTTACTAACTCGCGAATGCTAAAGCTCCTATGTATATCTATTCACTAATGTGCGTACCGCGGTTTCTTCTTGAGAGGATTTGAATGAACTAATGCCAGCTGTCCCTAAAGATTCCCCAAGAGAATTAGTGAGAAGGTGCGATAAATCCTCATCGCAAAGTAATTGATGCAATCAATACTTTTCAATACCAAAAAGTACAAAACAATTTAAAAATATTTTGACTGATACACGTGTGTATAACTTAATTGTTTATATCTAACATTAAGCTTTAGAATGTATTGAAAAAAATTCTTATAGCCTTCGCTTCTTCATTTAAAAAGTCGGGACTTGAAATTTTTCCCAAGAGAAATTTTTTCATTTTAATTTCTTACTCCTGGATATCTTGACTCTTTGAGAATCAATTTCCAAAAACTCCGGTCTTTGCGGATCTCTAATCAACAAAAAAAAAAGATCTGCCAAATTACAAGTCTGTAGATCAAATAGTTAAAAATTGGTAATTGCTTACCACAACGCTTCCACAACTCCTCTTGCGAATCAATTTCCACGAAATACCTTCTAAGCTGATCTTTATATAACACAAAAAACATGCCTCATAACCTTTAGTCAGTATATTTACTAGTACGTGAAAATCGGAAATTTTGTCATTAATGGCCCTTCAATTACCTTTGGGAGTCAAATTTCGCAAAAACCATTTTTAGCGAATGTATTCTAAATAAAAGAAGAATACCAAACAAATTTCAATTCTGTGGGTCTCTTATTTTTGGAAATCTCATAATAAGAGAGTGAGTGAATGAATGAATGAATGAGTCTCTTTTCTTCTCTTCAGATTAAACAATAAATCTGAAATCATGAGTTTTTCTGTTCTGGTAAATTGTGAAATTTAATAAAATTACAATCGTATTTAAAATCACACACGAATCTAAAAATGAGTCAAATATGTCAGTGGTCCCCAACCCCCAGGCCGTGGACGAGTACCGGTTCATGGATTAAATGGCACCTGGCCGCTCAAAGAACCTTATTTTCATTCTATAAAATGGGATGTATTTCTCTCGAGTTTGTGCAATTTTCCATGAAAATCATTTATTTTCATTGTTTGATGTAACTATATTTTATTTTGAAAGTATGTTTAAAAACAAATTTAAATTGTTAATAGGGGGTGTTAACTTTGTCTCGAGAGCTGAAATTACAAACAATGTTCATATCAATAAAAAATTTTGAAATTAAATTTACATAATTCGATTCTTTTACATTTTATTTATAAAGGAATTTGGTTTCAAAAAAACTTCAAAATGTTTAATATATTATCTTACTTTAAAAAATTATAAGTATACGAAAATAAAAAACTTTTCTGTAAGAAATATTAATTAAGTATTACGTTGCGCATGATATTTTCTAATATAGTAGCTCTAATTTCTAGCAAAATAAGTTTCTAGATAACGTTAAATATACTCTTATTATACTGTAGCTATTTTTGATTAATAGAATAATAAATTTTATTTTTATAAAAAATTTTTTAAGAAAGTACACTTTATTTCTTTTAAAAAAATTCAATATTTTTTAAGTATTTTGAAATACAAAAAAATGTATAATATTATATAAAATTAGGTAGGGATTAAAGAGTATGATACATGTTACAATTCTATAAAGTTTTTTACACATGAAAGGCAAATATTTTAAAAAATAACACTCGCAACATAAAATATACTTCATATTTATTGCAAAAATCTTTCTTATTTTCAAATGCTTATAATTTTTTTTAAAGTATAGTTATATTTTAAACATTTTACATTTTTTGAATCCTTTCTTTATAAATAATGTGTAAAAGTATAGAAATTATTTAATTTTAATGTCAAAAAATTGTATCTATTTGAAAAATGTTTATATTTTCAGCTCTCGAGACAAAGTTAACACCCCTGGAACCCCTTTAAACCAAAACCATCTAAAACGCAAGTACGTTGAATGGTCTGCGTTAATAAAAAAATTATGTTGTACTGCACTGTATTATGGGAAAAGCTATAAAAATCCCATAAATAAGTACTGGATTATTTGAATTGTAATTTCTTAAATATACCTTAAATTTTGTTTGAGTTTATTTTTGTTTAGAAATGTTTTATAACTAAATTATGTATTTTTGAATTTAAAGTAGATGGCTCAATAAAAAAAAAGGTGTAAGTAGAAATCATAATTACAGAAATTAATTTTTTTCACCACAAAATATATTCACCTACATGTTTCAATGAAATACTAGATGAACTGTATCTTTTACAAGCAAGAATATATATAATCCAAAATAAATAATCCAATATATAAATATATATATATAATATATATATATATATATATGTATATATATAATGTATATATATATATATATATATATATATATATATATATATATATATATATATATATATATATATATATATATATATATATATATATATATATATATATTTCCTGCCGGGTTGTGGGGAGGGGAGGGTTGGCGCCTTCAGGCTAGTTTGGCCCCGCTTGTTTGGTCCTGGGTCAGGAGTTGCTTTCTGACTCGCTGGGTTCTTCTTTTTTGTGGTTTCTTTTTTTGTTTTTCTATGGTTTTGGTCTTCGTGTTTGGCTTTTGTATTTTTATTGCGGTGCTTCTTGTTGTGTTCATTGTCTATTGTTATTGTCTATTGTTTCTTGTTTTTGATACATTGATACAAATTTATATATATATATATATATATATATATATATATATATAAATATATATATATATAAATATATAAATATATATATATATATATATATATATATATATAATATATATATATATATAAATATATATATATATAAATATATATAAATATATAAATATATATATATATATATATATATATATATATATATATATATATATATATATATATATATTGTTCCCATGGAAGATTTGAGTTTTTTCAAGAGCGATGTATCAACCCAAAATATATAAATCCTATCTAAAATGTATATATTTTCACATTCACACCGTTTAGAATTATTTGACTATGAAGAAACGTAATATCCCAGTAATATTTCTTCTTGGCGGAATTGTTCTTGATTCATTCGAACTTTCTCATTTTCTTTGAATCATTATCATGTCAAGTTAATCCATCAAATGTGAAAAATGGTGCTGGATGTTTTTATCGTCTGCTTCCAGAAACTTTTACCGTAGAAATAAGATAATCACTTCATTTCTGTTCAAATAAGACCTTTCTTTTCAAAGAGGAAAATTTTCCCCATGGGAAAAATAAGAAAGAACACTTGGAGCTGAGAAAATAAGAAATAATTGAAGATTGCATGAGTTCAACTGTCACGATATATTGAAATGTATTGTTCTTGAATTTTCTTCCAATAATGCATGATCATGGCTTCATTTCACTTCTATTATTCAGTAGCAAGTTTCTTATTTTATTTTTTAATGACTTCGATGGTATTTTTTCATAATGTTGCAAAAGTACGAATGACCATTCTTATTTTTAAAACTTTTAAAACTTTTGTCCAGAAAAGACATCCATTTTTTTCCTGTTATTTTGCAATAACTACGTTCATTTATGTGTCAGAGTATTATATTTTCAACCTTTTATTACGATTTTGTTATTTTTATACCAAAATAAGAATATTTTTAAAACATGTGTCTAATATATGTGGACGATTACATGTAGCATATAATTGTACAGGCAATTGTATTATAAAAAAGTCAATCTAATATACATTTCATAAATCTAATACTGTTGAACATTTCACAAAAAAACTAGAAACCATTAAAATGTATCATTAAAAGAACATTAAAGTAAGAGTCAGTTTCTATCTGCATAATTGTAGCTGTTTTATAGGTAGAATCTGTATTTAAGGTATCCTACTACGTGCGAAACTTTACTTTAAGGTGATTGAGGTTGTGACGGATCTATACGCGTCTTCACACTAATCCTGTTGGGGAATCTTTGGGCTAGCATTCACGTTTAATTCACAGCAATCCCTCTCAAGAAAAAACCATAATATCCAGATTAGTTCGACTATATAAAGTCAGAGTTTTGTAATTATAAAGATGGAGGTAGGAAGCAGCTATATTCGCTACGCAAGTAAGTTTGAGTAAGGTTTACTTTTGCATGTAAAAATTAAGAGTGGTGTTTTGCCATTGAGTTGAATTAGTAGATTTCAGATCAGGAATCAACGATAGATTATGACCAGTTAAATAAATTGATTCCACATATTTGCTTAATAATCATAGCTTTATCCATGCTACTCATTTGACATTCACTTTGTGAATAGATTGTTGTTGGTTAGTTTGTTTGACTAAATAAATAATTGTGATTATGAAATTCTCTGGTTCTGCTTTCATTTCTCCCACACCCTTAAATAGGCAAGACAGTGACAGAGAAAATTCCGGAAGAAGTTTCTCACTAGGTATGGGGATTTTTTGTTGTTGTTTTCAGATCTTCTAAGTAAATTATATGAAGAAGAGGCTAAAATTGTAAAGAAAAAAAATTAGTTTAAAAATGTAAGTATTTATCGAAAATTTACGAAAACTTAGATGAACCAAGATCACTCTGAGTAAAATATTTAAACCAGGAACCCTCGACCTCGCGGAATGATTGAGTCGTCCCAGCCCTTTTTTATATTTATTTTTAATGTACACGACATAAAAATCGTAATTCCTGTAAATACGATAATTTAATTTAGAGAGAGTATGCTTTTACCAAATTTTAAGGATTTTCAATGTGTTTTTCATAATTTGAGAAAAAAGGTCAATCAAAATGAACTAAAATGCTTCAAATGTGCGTGAATTTACACTCAATGACACAACTCACAGACACTTTTCTTTAACATTAAAGGAACAATATTTTCAGATAAAACTGTCATATTTTGTTCAAGTTATTGCAGTTTTGTTGTCCTTTGACGAACGATAATTAGTATTTAGAATTTTTTTTTCTCTTGCGCCTTTTCCCCACGATTTTTTAACACCGATTATTCAACCGCGAGTCTGTTACCTCATTGACCAAAATAGATCCCATGAAAGTGCTAACTGTGCGATACGGCCGAATCTAACCGAGTTTTGATCCCGGTAGAATTTTCTAATAGAATTGTCTGACTTACGACGAATAAATGGTTTTCTCCTTCTGACCACAGGTCCAATTAACGTGAATACAATGGTTAGTAAAATTATTCCTATCTATAAATTTTCATTCCATTTTAATCTCGTAACAGAGCTACAAATTAGCTCCTTACATAACATATTTAAATACGAAAATACTGCAGTTTATGATACAAATAGGGATCGAATGCTCTTTATAATTATTTATTGGATGTGATAAGTCAAACAACTAATTTATTAAGGCTTTCAAAAAACTCAAATAATCATTATTTCATTTGGTGAACCAAATTTCAATATTGATCTTCCTAACATTCCTTTAATAATTACAGATCCAAGAATCAAGGAAAGTTTCTGTCTTCTATCACAATTAATAATCTTTCCAATTTGAATCATTACTAATGTTCACCCTATGCTAAAAGGAGAGAATTTGCCTTACAAAGAGATAAAAATTTACAAGAGAGCAACAATTTAAGTTCTCTTTCATAGAATACATCAGATGTATTTTGATTAGTTATGGACCATATTCCCTTTTAGGAATCATTCACTTATTCATTTCTTCAAACCTGGCTGCTTTTTGGGTTTTAAACAGAAGCAATTCATAATTTCCTACGATGGTTGCGTTATGAAGAATTATTTTAGTTTCAACCCAGTGTAATCTTATCATGGCAACTTTGTTTCTCAGTATTATTATCATTATTAACATACTTAACATACTATAACTCTTACCAGTACTAGTCAGGTTAATATACATCTGCATTATTATGTAATTGATGAAACGATTTTAATTTTTTTCACACACATATATGCATATGATTTAATTTTTATATATAATGTGTACCCATTTTTAATTTTTCTTCGGAATATCTAAAGGTAGATTCAATCAACTATGACAGGGATAAAAAGCGGATTTTTTTTAGATTTACAGCTAAAAATATTGGTTCTTATATTTTAAAATGCATTTTTATAATACAGAAACCTATCCCTTTAATTTTATTAAAGTGTTTTTTAGAATAGCAGCATCTATATATCAATTTATAGAAATATTACACTTAATGACATGCAAATAATTTTCTGTCTAGTAATTAAACATACAGAAAAGTACAAGAGTACAAAGTTTTTCAATTCTACTATGAGCTAACACTCTTATATATATATTTATTTATTTATCTTCGTGGAATTTTCAATCGCTAATAAAATACATTTTAAAGCGCTCAATTGAGCTGAAATTTTATATACATGATTATTTTGGATGACAATACAGTAATTTAATTATACTTAATGAAAATTAATTGATTAAAACTAATTATTTAAAGAATTACAAATACAGACACGTTACAAATACAGTCGCCAAAAATGATGTAAAAATTTTTGGCGACTTGTGTCAAAACTTGAAAAGGTTTTTTCCTTACATTTTAAAGTACTCATTCGAACTGAAATTTTCCATACACGATAGTTTTGGATGACAATACGATACTTTAATCATAATTAATAAAAAATAATATTCACTTAATGTTGTGATTCTGTCATATGTATATACATATTTATATTAATTGTAACTATTTAATTAAAAGTAGCTAAAATAAAGTTTTTCTTTGTTGATCCAAGTAGGAATTGACTTAATTTTTTTATATTAATTGTTTCTACTATATTTTTTCTCACACGCATATATATTCATAAATAAATAAAGTAAGCAACATACTGTGATAATTTTATTTTTATAAACTGCTTACTAAATATTTTTATTTAACTTTTTTTCCAATCACCTATTTTTTAAGGTATATTTGAATATTATGGAACTAATTTTATGATTTTACTTAGATTGAACAATCACTACAGATATAAAAGATATTAGATTTTCATTTGAATTTGCGTTTTACATTCACTCTTTATTTTTTTCTACTTGTTATTTTTGTTTCATTTGTTAGTTTTACCTTTCGGATATTTTAGGTATATTTTTATATCTCTTGATTACTTTTATTTAAACGCGATTTCATACCTTATATTTCCCTTGTAAACGGTATATTTGCCTTCATATATCATATTTATCTAATTGAATTCTATTTGAATACACAAGTAAATTTAAAGCTGACCTATTATTGAATACATTCGGGTTGGTTTTTCTTACTTCTTTAGTTTATTTCTTTCATTATTCATTACACATTTTCTGCGGGAGGGAATGATTTAGTTCAACAAAGCACACTTAATCATACTGTACAGTCCTAATTCTGTTACAGATTTAGAACAGATAATGACTTTGCATTTTCGTATATTGACTTTTCTTATTAATTTAATACGTAGCTTGTTTGATGTTCAAATTTCAAAATTCAGCATCTGATATTTGGGAATTGCTTACTTCTAAATCATTTTTCTTTTGCGTCATGATACATATTTACTTATATGAGCACACACGTATATAAATGAAGACAAATAGGCAGCAAATAAGCAATTTTAAATCTTCTAATACTGTTGAAGAATTTCATCGATTCACTCAACTTTTATGGGTGAAATATATTTCGTTGATCATTTTCATAGTAAACATTATAACATACCAATTTTAACTTGAGATTATAATATTGTAATATATTCAGACTCTGATGTTCACATACCTACAAAAATGTTAAGGTAAGAAGGAGACACAATATTTGTTTGACAATATAACTCAAATATTTTGAAGACAAATACTCGTCTGGTTTTATGTTCAAAGATTTAAAATAAATCCCGGTGTAATATTGAAAGGAAAAATATGTCACAACTATCAAACGAAAAGTAAACAGAAATACTATTCATCGTAATCTATAAAATATCTTGGAATAAAAGTCTGTGTACAGTTGGAAAATTTTCAATTTTTATTCTGAATGTTAAATTTTTAGGCCATTGCATTTCCAAGAGTTTAACATCCTTCAGCCCCTTTATGCAACAGACATTTCTCTGTTAATCTTAAATAAATTCAGTTTAAGTTTTGTCTGTAATTAATATTATTTTTCATGTTTATAAAATTAGTTCTACTCGGATAAGATTGTCCTCCTAATTTAATATCACATTTTCTTAAAGTTCTAAAATAAGATTATTGTTAAATTTGAAAATAATCAGTTATATTAAACATCTTTGGATGAATTTTCAATCTTTTTTATCAATTTACTTTATAATTTTAGGATAAAATTTACTCACACACTCAAAAACAATATGTGTATGATCTGTCAACCGCTTGAAGTAAACTCGCTTTCAACCACACACCTTATTTCTTGAACTAGTTTTCTAGCAATTTACATAAATATTTTGAATTGACGAATTGAAAAATTGTCACTAATACAATGAAGTGTAAATAAATTAATAGAAGAATTAATAAAACTCTGCACGAAATGAATAAAATTAAGTTTTCCTTTGAATAAGGACTAATTACATGTACTATTTTTAATCTATATTAGCTTGTAAATAAATTAATAAATCGTTAAGAATGCTTTCGCTTCAAAAGGCATTTTTAAGTATTCTCTTTTTATACTTTATTTACTCGAAGACTAATTAATTTGAATCAGTAGCAAATTGAAACACGAAGGAGAAAAATATGTTTTATTATCTCTCGGTTTAAATACTTAAGGCTCAATGAGAAAAAATACACTATTTAAACGATGTTAAATGAGAAGAAAAATAATAAACCTTAGAGATTATTGTTAGGCATACAATATGTGACCGAGGTAGCCAAGTAGTCAAGGTATTGGATCGTAGCTGGTGTGTCATGTGTTCCAGCACAGTACCACTGAAGACTCGCCGTGAAAGAGCGCGATGCACGTTAAATCCGCGGAAAACTCAAGCGTCTTCCCGTTGGTGGGGTGTGGTAGTTAGGAGAGAGGGATGCCAGCTCAGGATTCGTCCTCGACCTTGACCATGGCTCAAAATTATGAGGTATGTTGCCAAAAGCCCTCGTGTAGCTGAACAGTGCGACGTTCACTCTCACTCACACTTACGCATAACATATATATAAACATAATTATTTTTCAGAATCTTAATTCATGCGTTAATTATAAACAATTTTAAATTCTCGTTAATATATAAATTAGTGAACACAATACACAATTAACTTTTACAACAAAAAGTTAAAACGGGAAAGTTAACACTGAAGAAATTTATAATATTCTTCTGACAGGGTTTATAATTAAAGAAAAATATTTTAAAAAAATATTTTATGATAAAAACGGATGCACGAATTGAACGGAAGAATGAAAATCTTTTTTTTAAAATCGAACCATCATTTAAACAATTGTTATTTAGTTTAATATC
>BMAU01016034.1:240000-255796 GCA_019973935.1 Trichonephila clavipes | reverse complement strand
GGTTATATGCAATGAACCTCTTAGTTTGGAACTATGGTCAAGTGATGGATCAGTGGCGTAACGTAGGGATGGCTATCTGGGATCTGAGATTTCTAGGATCCCAAAAAATAGATTTTTTAAATCGATATGTAGCACTGAATCGATTCAGTGAATCGATATTTCATCCTAGAAAATCGACATTCGATTTTTTTTCTGCTTTGGTAAAAACCATAAAATTATTTACAATTAGTTGAACTGTACTATCTTTAAAACCAGTAATATTACGGTGATGGCGGTTAAAGGATTAATTCACTGGCAAGAACAAAAAAAAATCAATTTATCTTCACGTACACTTAATAGCCATGATGTATATGAGTATCGTAGATCATCTCTTCCTTGTGAGCGCCTTTTTTCGATTGCCGGCAATATCGCAAGTGATGTGCGGAACCGCTTGGATCCCAGTAGACTGGACAGACTGCTGTTTTTAAAAAGCTTATGTATTAAGCATTGGGTACTATAAGCTATATTATCTATTTTCTAAACTTTTTAATGCAACAAATGCATTTAGAAAATAAATGTCTTCTTTTATACCTGATAGTTTGATATGGTAATAAAAATAATTGTAATTGTCGAATTCCCTGATTTTACTGATAAGAGATCGTTTATTATGGAACTTTCTTGTTTTTCATAAAATGGATTAATATTTCCATTGTAAATCCAGACTTGAAAAAAAATCGATTTTTTTTAAATCGGTATTTTAGACCTCGTTTTTTTGTGAATCGATTCATCAGGTTGCGATTCGAATCGATTTAAAAATCGATCTTTTTTGGAAAGAATCGCCATCCCTAGCGTAACGCAACCCCGCAACCACCATATTGCGGTGACGCCAAGTACCAGTAGCACACACAGAAATTTTTTAAGGGGGGTTCCGGGGTCGAAAGTTCTCCATTCTTGTATCATGCTCCTTTTGATTTTGTCGAGTTTCGGAAACAAAACACAGTAATAAACTAATTTTTGAATAAATAATTAGCATTAATTAATAAAATTAATCATTAATAACAAGTAATTAATTAAATTTTACGTACTATATACTTAGAATTATAATCAATCGGAAAAAAAATCAAGGGTTTTGGGGGGCCGGCCCCCCCTTGTGTGCGCCACTACCAAGTACGTACCCTTTGTAAGATCATGCTTGGAGCACAAAATTTGACTTTGCATGGGGTCCCTAATATTCTCCGTTGCGCCATTGTCAATTATATTCCTCATCCTTTTTTGCGCAAAAACGGGTGCCGTGTATGTTGAAAGTATGGCTTAAAGTCTTTTAAATTGAAACCATAGCACAAATCCGACGTTAATTTAAAGAACAATAAGAATTTATTATCAGAATGTCATAGAAACACAAATTATACATGCAATGCTCGCCTCAAAAAATGTTAAGTGTTTTATTAACGTCACATATAAAGTAACATTACGGATATTGGCGACGGACCTTGTAATTTTGTACCATGGTCAACCGATGAGGACATCTGAGTTAGCACCGCCTACTCGGAGTTTCATACCACACCAACGAGGAGACTTTGAATCTCGACATAACGTATATCAACCCATGTACACGACGGGTTTTCAATGGCACTACAAAAAATATTTAAATAATGTGTGGCAATTTAAGAGATTTTACATGTTACTAAGAAAATTTGGAATTGATTGAAATTTATTTTTGCGATTACATACTTGCCCTGTTCATCATCAAATTTAAAATTAAAAAAAAAACACTTTTTTTTATCGGAAAAACTATAAATATAACCTTTTTTTCACTCCCCAGACGTGATTTTCAGACTTACGTGCATTTAAAATGCACGTAAGAGAAGACTGTGCCTCTTCCAAGAAAAATATCGGAATCCTTTTTACTAGCTTAAGGCGCCTCTAAGACAGATCTTAATCATACTTTGAACATCAATTCTACCTGAACTTTAAATAGCATATTTAACAGCGTCTCTCAAGCAAACGATGAATAATTTGTGAACGAGTACTATATTCAGAACACATTTCGAAGAATTATAAAGTACAATATTTCTTCGAAAATGCTTGTAAAAATAAATCTGCAAACGACCTGTGAAATTTACCGATTCGATTCTTATGAAATTCTCACGCTTCATAGAACGATCTTAACTTGGAACTCAGAAAAGAAAAGCCAAAATTAAATTATTATTCAAAACCGAAGTATAAATTTGCACTCTCATGCAGAGAGTTTATTTTTATTTATTCTCCACCCTCTCGTAGAAAAAAAATTTAAAAAAAGAACATCCACCCTCACTGTTGCGTCACAATGCGATCGGTCAGATTATATACCCATTCTTCTTTTTCCACAACACTATCTTCTCAACTCTTCTTTTTCTTTTCTTATTAACCGTTTTAGAAACTTGTTCTTCGACGACTCTTCAGCAGTTGCCTTGTTTTACAATAAAAATAGTAGAAGGAAAAGGTAGTAGAGAAAAAAATGGCACACACGTGACGCTTCTCTCCAATCACCGTGCTTTCTTTGACTTTAGAACTGCAGCAAGTTTTGGCACCACGTTACTTCAAAGGTGAACCCGGAAGTGGTAAGACTAAGTAACTCTCCTCTCGTGAATCTTCCCTTTGCAGAGCAGAAGACTGTTTTTCTGTTTGGCGCCTTCTCGAGTTCTTCGAAACTCGGACTACTAATTGCTTACATAATTTCATCATTTTTACATGTTTCACTTTTGGCAACGAAAAATCATATTCATTGGAACTCGTATTCCAATATTCGCACAAAAAAAATCACACTGATTTTTGATATTTTATCTTTATATACGAAAAAAAAGTATTCCAAAACATATTTATTTGGTGAACTGGAAGTATTCTGTGCAACGATTTTGGCAGCATCGAATATTCAAGATTTCAATCATAATATTACAATTTAGAAAACAAACTTTCTAATTTCATTTTTACATATTAGTTTTATTTATAATTGTATTCCGAAATTTCAGTGACCAATAGACTAAAATAGTTCTTCGAAACATCGATTATTCGAATACTTCTCAAATTAAACTGGAAACAGTGAAATTCTTAAGTTACGCGCCGCTCTCCGGTCCAATATTTGTCTGCATCCAGACTTGTAAACAAAGTTTGACAATCGCGCCGACCGAAAACGCAATTTGAGAAGAGTGGGGCACTTTTATTAATCTGACAGTTTCCCTTCTGGTTTTGTTTTTTTAATTATGTGCCTCGGACTGTGTGGATCAGAGCTTTGTTGACATGGCTTCTTCGAAAGTGAGCAGGGAAAAGCTGAAGAGGAGTGGGTCTTTTCAGAAAAAAGAACCTCCTCCGCCACCCCCTGATGAAAATCAATTTCCGGATGTCAAATTAGAGGACTTTGAAATGCTTAAAACTATCGGTAAGTGATCCCTTTTGTTTTTAACACATTTACTATATCTATGATAATATTTTCCAAATGATTATAGAAATAAAATCGTTTTTAAAAATGAAATAGTTAGTCACATAATATCTATATTAAAATAGATATTTGAAGAAATAAAAATTTTAAACTACACATAAATGTCAAATCTATTTTAAGAAGAAAAAAAATTATTACTGCAAGTAATCTGTTTACGATTTAAAACCTATGTTGAACCACTGCATTAAAAACTTGACCAGTAACGTTGATAATCAGTATCAGTTTATTTTGTGTTCGATCACATGCTTATTAGTAACATAGTTAATAGAAAATTATTGAATTTTAGTTAATTTATTTAGATAACATCTTAAATGCGTATCGCTTTGACATAATCATATTATGCGCTATTTTGTTTTGAATTTGCACAATCCAAAATATAACTTTTAATAGACATTAAGTAAATAATAAGAAAATTACATAGGATTTTTTCTGAAAGAAATTTTTTGCAATACATTAATTAAAATCTTAAGGTATCCCAGCACCTTAAGAGTATTTTTTTAAAAAATAGTGTACTAAAATGTTATAAATACTTTTTGGGGATGAGTACCAATAAATATTAATACATAAAATAAATTGTCTCAATTAAACAAAAATCATAATATTAAGCAAAATTTTAGCAATTTATTTAAAAATTCTTTGAAGCACTTAGAGAAAAAAACTAATAAACTTTGTCAATAAATGTGTTACTGAAATAAACTACTTATATTTATCTAGGGAACGTACTAAAATTTTGATGTTTTATCAAAATATTAAAATTTTATAGCTGATCGAATAAATATAAATATGACATAATTATGAGAGAGAGGCTATTGTAATAACAAACCATAACTCAAAAAATATTCATAAAGTAAGAATTATTTTTGTACAACATTCTCTGGCAACTAATAAATGTCTGGCTCAAAAAGTTTCATCGAAAAATGCATTTATAATAGTTCGAGTTATCGGACTTGCCGTGATATTGAGCAATTGAAATACCCACTTGCAGTAAATTGAAGACCCATTTCCGGTTTTTCTGATTTTATGAATATTTATCGTAACGCGGCATTTACATAATGTAGAAACAAAATAAACGTTTTGTAAAGCGAAAAGATTGCTGTATTCAGTAAAATAAAAACCAAAAAAGGTGTATTTTGATCTAAATTGTAAATTTCAATAAGTTTGGATTCCTAAAATTATTTACTGTTCATATAAAACTTATGATAAATTAATTGTACAGCGTTTTATTTACTTATACATGTTTAAGGGGACACAGTACGATTCAATTGGCAAAAATCGGTCAAAAAATCAAATGAAATTTTTCTAGCCTAAGTTACTTTTTATATACTTTTCTATAACCTCACAAAATTTGAAAGCTCTAAACTTAAAAAAATGCAGAATTATGATAGCTTTTACATTCGTTATTATATTCACATCCCTATGGCAAATCAATCCTTTAAACTTACTTATTTCAGAAAGATAAAATAAATAGTTTGTCTTCATTTAAAATGGTAAGGCTTTTTTCTATTGTTCCTAATGCTTTGAATTGTTTTTTACCTATTGCCAACAGTACATGTAACAAAAATTAGTAAGCATTTTTGAATCAAAGCTATACTTATTTTTTTAAAAAATAATTGAAGTTAGAATTTACACATTTTTTTAAGGAATTTTCAATAAGCATTATTGTACGAATACCAATCATGTTATTGCAAAACCCATAACAACTTTGGTTAAACATAGTTTGACGTACTTGTAAATCAGATTTCATGCGTGTACGTAAATTCTTGTAGGGGAGGAGTAGCATTTTAAAATCACTTCACAAATTTAAATTTATTCCTTAAAAAATTAAATGGCTAGTTAGTTACGAAATTTTGAGCACAAAATCTGTTTTACATAGTATACATACATAGGAGGCAACAAAAATATTTTGGAAATACTTAAATTAAAAAGTTTGGCTTAAATCGTACCATGTTTCCTTAAATTCGTTTTTGTGATCAACTTTTATTACTTATATTTTTCACAAGTTTTCGTGGGATTCCTTTTAACATAATAGAACTTATAGTGGTGACTGATATCTGAATTTTATGTGGCACCGAATTACGAAATCAACTTAATTTTTTACTACGTTTACTTTCTGAAGAATTGTGGAGTTAAATTCAGCTGCAGGAAACAGCTGTGACGACAGAGGATGAAGGATTTATTTGCATCTGAGTAGGAAAAGAAAACTACTGGATCTTTTAAGTTTTATCTTGCCAGAAGATCTCAAACAATTTAAAATGGATTATCGTTATTTCTTTAAAAAATATTTTTCAATAATTCATCATCTAATTATAACGTTTCATCAGTTAAAAGAAAGTAAACCGAAAATTTACGCGGAGTTTCTGAAAAGATAAGAATTACATCCCATATTTCGTAATTCTAACGTCTTGTATTTGTTATGGTGGTACAATTTTCTAATCATTCTAGTCATTATCTCATAAAAAAATTATACATATTAAAACAATATAGAAATTTTCTTTCATGTACTATTTGCAATTATTAATAATTCTATTTATCCTTTGGTGAATGTTTTATTGTAAAATATTTTTATAATATAACCTATATATTTCAAGCTTCATATAAACAAAAAAATTCTAAAATCAATTCGCCGTGTAGGTCAGCGATGCATGTTAAATCTGTCCAGAGATGAAACGTCCTCCCGTTGGTGTGGTGTGGTAGTTAGGAGAGGGGGTGCTAGCTCTGGTGTCGTCCACGTCACTTGACCATGGTTCAAAGTAACGTGGTTTGTCGCCAAAAGCCCTCGTGTAGCTGGACAGTGCGACTTTAATATTCACTCACTCACTTTAAAATCTATTCATCTATATCAGGGGTGGAAAAATAGCGACATGTGACCCGAAAAGAGGTTTATTGCATCCCATTTAGACAATCAGAAAACCAAAGATAGAGAAGAGATGTTTTCTACACTTGGGACGACATATATTTGTGAGCAAAGTGTTTCTTGCATTTAGATCAACAAGAGTCAATATAGATGCAAGGTGTCTGTGACGTTTATTAGCAAGCTGTGATGAGAATTTCAACAAGCAATCTTTCTCCTGATTTAAAATAAAAATCAGGGTCGTATCAATGATACGAAGCTCCCCTAGCTA
This sequence comes from Trichonephila clavipes, assembly GCA_019973935.1. Classification (NCBI taxonomy): domain Eukaryota; kingdom Metazoa; phylum Arthropoda; class Arachnida; order Araneae; family Nephilidae; genus Trichonephila; species Trichonephila clavipes. Next base: position 249,220 of record BMAU01016034.1, on the reverse strand, counting down.
CAGAGACCCCAACATGTGTAATTATAATTTCCCTAACAGGGCTCCGAAGAAATTTTGACGCAGGTCCCACTCAAATCGAGTTACGCTAGTGATAAAAAAATGTAGAACAGTGTGATAGGCAAGGCATAACTACCGCCGTATCAATGATACACGACCCCCTAGTTACAGGGGGCCCAATATGTGTAACTACAATCCCACTAACATGGCTCCCATATCTATAAAAGGGCCCCGAAGGAATTTTGATACAGGGCCCACTCAGAACTAGCTACGCCAGTTGTGATAGGGTACGTTTGTCTCATTAAATTGATTCTAAAATTAAATGTGCTTGCAGCCTATAGATGATACACGATTGGAGCATTAAGTGTATTGAATAAAAATGCCACTACTTTACTTAACTGATATTTATCGAGTTTTATGGTACTATTTATATCTTTTCTGACATGCAAACTTAACTAATTAACACAATCATTTTAAAAAAAATGCGGTCTACGGTATCCCCCCTTCCACAATTTAATTCTGGAGATAAAACATTTACCCATCCATGATCAATATAAAACCCATGCAGTTTCTAGGTCAGAGATACTTAATCTTTTTATCTGCTGGGCCGCATACATGTCAGCTATTTCACACGGGCCGCATACGTATGTTAGTTATTTCACATGGGTCGAAACATGAGGATAAATGGTGGAGGGGGGAAGAGAAAAACTTTAAGACCAAGATAACATTGGAAATTTAAAATGTGGAAAATTTATCATCAAAATATTATAATTTTTATTTTACATTATTTAATTATAATTTTTTATACTTTTTATTTTTGTCACTAACACTGAATTAGAAGCATTTAAGAAACACTTCTTCACAATTTCTGCATCAGTAAACGGTTTCATACGATTACCTAAAATATAACAAACTTCATATGATGCCTTTTTTACTGCTGTAATTTTACCACTGACAAAAAACACTATGTTGCTGTTGCAAAGATTATTCAAGAAAGTCAATTTATCACCTCTTGAAAGAGATATTCGAGGAAAAGTATCATTGAATGATTCCTGTTTATTGGTGTTTTTTAAATGCAACCCTTTCGTGAAAAATCAAACAATTACCGATCCATGTTTGTTTTTCACTACAAAATAGTCAATATCCTAATAATTTTGAAACTATATATTTTCGAATACTTTTCGCTTACAAGATATGAAAAATAGTTAAAAATTATTTCTGCCGATAAAATTGTCGCTATTCCACTGTTGTCTGTTATCACTAACCGTAACCGTTCCAAATAGAAAAAAGAATATCAATGCGTACCCGTACGACACCGACAGCAAAAAGCAAAATTGATACATTTGATTTTTTGTGTCAAAGAATATCCCACCAAATTTTTAATACAATGTTCTAAAATAAGTTAACTTTTGAGAGCAATGGGCCATGACCGGGCCACTTAAAAAAGGCTGAGTATCACTGTTCTAAGTCATTAAACAGTCATCAGACACTCCAAAAACAAAAATTTGCGTTCCTAACTTTGTAATTATACAAATAAATGTTTATAAAATTATCTGTAATTATAATGATGGTAGCTACCAAAGATAATAAATCCTTTATTCCAAATGAATAACTGTACCTAGTTTCATTGAATAATTTGTAGGTCATCACTAGATACAGAAGCAAACTGATTAACTCGTTTCATCCCATTTATGGCTCCTTGAAAAGGGGTTTGTACACTATTCCAATGCCACAGCATCTGCGTTTTAATGGTTCCCTCCAAGATGTTCAGTGATGACAGAATTTATTGAGAATTATATTAATCGTCTTGTAACAGCTCCTAAGTGCGTGTTTAATTGCACTTTCTAGGGATAAATTAAATGGTACGAAACGTATTTATTCTCGATTATATCGGATTCTTGCATTTGTGAGAATTGTATTTTATTGGAGAGTATAAATAGAATATCATGAAATATACTGAATGAAACTATCGCATTCTGAGTCGAGGAAGGACATCCATTTAAGTGATTAATCGTGAATTTTATTTCTCTTAAGAGTTCTCTCAATGGATAAGTCGTTGTGTTTCGAGCGTGCTGGATGGGAGATATTTGCATATTCGAGACTGGATTTTATTTAAGAGTGAGTGAATATTAACGTCGCACTGTTCGGCTACACGAGGGTTTTTGGTGACGGACCACGTAATTTTGAACCATGGTCAAGTGACGTGGACGATACCTGAGCCGGCACCCCTCTCTTCTAACTATCACACCACACCAACGAGAGGACGTTTGAGCAACAGATTTAACGTGCATCGCTCCCCTACACGCCGGGTCTTTAGTGGTACTGAGCTCGTACTCGTGACCACTAGGTTACCGCGGCAACTGGCTTTTATTTAGTGCTTCATTTTAAAGACAAGAGAGCTATTGCTTTTAATCTGTTGAAGACTTTCAAGTCCGCACGTAGCAATGGGCTCAATTCCTAATGGTCTCATGATAAAGACAAAGTCGTGTTCTCCATTGAATTAAAAATAGACATCAAACTAATTGTAATTGTTCTATTTGTAAGGGTAAAATTTCAAATTTTATAAATAGGTAAAAATGTTCAAATGTTATAAAAAAATAAAAATTCTGCAAAACATTTTTAAATAAAAAAAGAAAACTATTTTATGCATGTACTTTCAAATAAAATGTATTTTGTCTACCTATGCGCATTGTTGTTGGTTACAAATTTTTTATTTTTTAAGAGAAAGTTTCTACAAAGATCAAAAGTTGGTAATAACGAAGCGGATGAACTTATTAGCTGGAAACATATGACTGCTTTTATCGTGTGATTGATATCACATGATATTTTGAACCGTCTAAAAACACGTGGTGATCATCATCATCATGTGACTATGACGTCACATGAATTGAGCTCATTAAGTTAAGAAAATATTGGTCGTCTAATTTTAAATTCAGAATATTGTCAGGTGTATCACCAATGGCACGTTTGTGGCTTCACTTTGATAATATCACCCCTTTACCCACTGTGCTCAAACTTTTAGGGGGAGAGGGAATACATAACGTCGCTGACTATTGTCGTTTGAAATTTTACGGAGTCACTGATCAACACCGTGGCCATAGAAGCCTAGTGGAATTAATCATGGACTCGTGGCCGGTGCGTCACGAGCTCCAGTCGTAATGTCACTAAAGATCTACCGTGTAGAGGAGTTAATGCAAGTTAAATTTGTCGAGGCTCAAGTGAGTGAGTAAGTGTTTGGGTTTATGGCATGAGATTCGATTTCCTGCAGAGACAAAGTACTCTCGTTAGCGTGTTGTGGAAGTTAAAAAGTGGGATGCCTGCCCAGGTGTCATCCCCGTCACTTGAACGCAGTTCAAAATTACTCAGTTGCTTCAAATGCGGTATCAATAAACACTCATCCAGTGAACATATGCAGTCTCAGAAAAGATCTTAAATTTTCTGGGAGAATTTTGTCACACACATTAACTCACACTGCTGATGTGAGTGAGGAAAAATTATTTCACACTGTTTAGCTACTCAAGGGCTCTTAGTGACGGACCTCGTGAACCATGGTCAAGTGACGAGGACGACACCTCAACTGGCATTTCCCCTCTCCTTCCCCACCTCTCCATTAGGAGAGGGGGTGCCAGCTCAGGTGTCGTCCACGTCACTTGACCATGGTTCAAAATTACGTGATCCGTCGCCAAAAGCCCTCGTGTAGCTGAACAGTGCGATGTTAATATTCAATCAATGAATCAATCCCCACCTCTCCAACAGGAGGACGTTTGAGCTCTCGAGAGATTTAACGTGCATCGTTCCTCTACACGGCGAGTCTTCAGCGGTACTAGGTTGGAACTCATGACACACCGGCCACGAGTCCGTTTCCGTGACCACTAGGCTACCGCGGTCCCCACGCAGCTGTTGTGGTGTGGTCTATTAGACAATTTGCCAGAGGCGTAGCGTACCCCCCGCATCTCCACATCCCGGGGAACCCAGGGTTCTAGGGGGCCCAAAGCCTGATTGCTGCCAAGTACCTACCCTTTGTATAATCCGACTTCGGGGCCCAAAACTTGACTTCGCTAGGGAGCCCAAATTTTCTCCGTTACGCCACTGTCTCTTGCCTTAAAAAAGTAAGATAAAACAAATGCCGCTAAACTTTAAACTAAATTGTATTCTTTTCAAGCACGTATATAAAATACTATTAAACAAATTTTATATTTCGATACTTTATTATCAAAAATTTTTTTTTTCTAAAAATGCTAATGGAGGTAGGATTTATAGAGACTGTGGTACAATAATTGAAAGTGAATGGATGATAAATTCGAAATTGACAATATACTGAATTTTTAAGGTTGATTTTTCCACTAATTTATTTTAATGAACGAGTCGAAATGACTGGAAATAACTTCAACAGACGAGGGATCAGTTTCCAGTATCACACAATAAAATACCATAAACTTTTGTTTTGTTTCATACAAACTCTTATATCCCCTTTGTTATTCATGAGACTCGCAGTTTTCAATTAAACTTCGTAAAAAGAATTTTCCGAATCTGTCGTCCAAAGACGAAGGCTAGGTTGCTGAAAATCTGGTATCTCAAAAACTTTAAAGTTAACATTTTAAAAAACCAGATTTATTAGAACAAAATATGCTAAAATTAAATGTAAATTATCCCTCCCACAAACTAGATTACTTGTTTATTATTCTTGAACTTATATAAACAAGCTATCAGTTTTCTCCTGAATATAAATTCGAATCTCTTAACTTTCCAAGAGGAAAACTATTATAATTGACGTACGTACTCCTGACTTGAATTTAAGATGTATCTTTTACTGACGTGGGGGGGAAATGTATGAAATATGCTTTTAAACATAATTGTAGGCTTTTACTCTATAATTGATTATAACATAGCTGGCGCGTTTAAATAAAAGTAATTGGTTAGCGTGAGCAGCACACACACACACACACCAATGAACGAAGCAAAACGTGACTATTTTATTGAAAAGGAGTAGTAAGAAGGTTCTATACTACCAGTTGCATTAAATTCGAACACCTTGGTTATTTTTTCGAACAATTAAAAAATTTTCACGTGCTACAGAAATCGAGGGATCATGGTCGTAATTTACATGATCGAGTTGTAAATTCTATTCCTGTTCTTGATTCTAGTCTTAATTCTACAAAAAAAGTGCTGCTACGTGTTAAATTGGTCTCAAAATCCACTAAGGGAGTGGTGTGGAAGTCATGAGAAGGAATTACTAGCTCAGATATTTGGTAACGTTTCTGGTTCCTATCATATAAGAGAAACGATGCACGTTAAATCGGTCGATTCTCAAAGACTTCACGTTGGTGTGATGGGGAATTTTGGAGTTTGATGAAAGATTAGGTGTCACGGCCACTCATCACTTTTCTACGAGTAAAAATTATGAGCTCTGTCCTGTGTTTCTAGTACTATTTATCAGTGCAATGTTAATACACAATCAATCCTAGCCTAGTCTGGTTTAGTTTGATTTGAAAAATCACGTAATATACTAAATACATATTGCGATTTTTTTAAAATTTGGTTAGATGACGTGGTCGATACTTGAATTGGATCCTTATCCTCGACAACAGTAGTTCTTAAACTTTCAACCGCCTACCCCCCCTCTCCCTTTTTATGTTTCAACTTGACATCACGGACTCCCAAGATTTTGAACACCTTTTCCTGACCTTATTTTCTTGGTCGAAATACATGTTCAAGGGGGGAAATTTAGTGATATAGTCCAGGATGACACATCTTTCAATTTCCCCACGAGACCTTTTAGAGTCTATAAAAGAGAAAAATCTTAACGTGACATGAAAGACTCCGCGGACCCCCTAGAAATCCGCTGGGGATCCCCTTGGGTTCGTGAACCACCCAGTTTAAGAACCGCTGCTCTACAACCTCGCAACATAAGGGTTTTGAGTTCCGACGTTAATCTGAGAAGAATAACATGAAATCTTCGGGTGAAAACCTTCATTTACAATCAAGATCAATGCTTACTACAAAGCTTGATCCGTACTCCACGATCTAAACTTCCACACTACGCTAACAAAAAAGTGAATGCGATAGCCATTTGATCATAGTTGCTTATTCGTGGCCGGTGGTATTTCAGTCGTAATGTGAGTTCTTTACCTGGTGCCACTGTCTTGAAAATTGCAAATCTCTGATCTATAAAGGCTGGATATGCGAGGGTGGTTTTTTTCCTGGCGGCAGCAGTTTATATTAATGGCCTCTTTAAGGCGAGCTCGATTCCCGTGGACAATCAACCAATAGCAGTCTTGTATCAAACAGCGACATTAATTAAAATCATTGCCAACAGAATGACTTTGTCTTAATACGTTTAACATGCATTAGCTTCTCTACCCAATCGGTCTTTAGAAGCATTAGAACCCAAATGTACAGCACCGGATTTGAGTTCACAACCATTGGTCTGCCTTGAACCCGAAAGATCAATGTACATCTGCTATATATGTCTTTATTTAGAATTATGAGATTAATTGCAATGCACCCTTCAGTGAAAAATCCTTTGACCTACCAATTAGGCCCCTTTTGGTGTAGTCTTTGTGGCCGCGGTAGCCTACTGAGTCATGAACTGGTGGCCGATGTTTTCAAGAACTGAATTTTTATTCCTGATGTCACTGAAGATACGCCGTTCACAGAGGACAGGATGCACATTAAATCTATATTAGATTAAAATTCTCACCTTGGCATGGTGGGGAAGTTAGGAGAATGGGGTACCGTCACTTGACCACGACTCAAACTTACAAGGTGCGTCGCCAAAAACTCTCTTGTTGCTTTGGAGTACGAAGTTAACAAATACTTACATGGTGTAGTCCTTTTCACTTGATTCTGGTTCAAAATCACAGTTATTGTCACCCAAACAATTCATTTTAGTGAATAATGTGGCATTAATTGAACTCGAATTGATATGCTTCGTGATTAATTTATGACAATATACAAAAGAAACTAGAGCATTCAGAAAACAAAAGAATGAATTTAAATGATGTGGTGATTTTTCAGATCTAAATGTTTTATTTTTGTCGGCTGGGTGGCGTGGTTGGTTTGTCGCTGGCCTTCTGTACCCAAGGTTGCAGGTTCGACCCCGGCCCAAGTTGATGGATTTTTATGATGCAGAAAATCGACGGTCATGTCGTATGATTATACGGCATGAAAAAGATTCCTAGAGGGGTGCTCTAGGCAAAATTAAATCCTAATACAGGTTCGCATCGTCAGAGCTCAGGTGCCTCCCTCTAGGGAGGAAACAGGGTGTCAAAATTACCTGCGGTGACTGGTATCCGCCGATATGGCGCTGAAAAAAAGATACCTGCTTTTGGTGAATGTACCATTTAGATTGATGAACTCTGATAATAACTGTTCATATTCTGCCATTAGAAATTTTAAAAAAATGTTTTATTTTTTAAAATCCAATAGTCACACACACACACATTTTGCTTAGCAAATTGATTAAAAGGATAGTTGAATTAGCAAAAAAAGGATTGTGTTTTGTTAATAAATACGTCAGCCATTAATGTGACGTGATTGGTAACTTTATATCACGTGACTAAATTTTATTCCTGCATGGAGACCTCACCGACATCCAATTCAGCGCACATCTATTAGCCTTTAAATATTTAAAACATAAAACTACTAAAACCTTTCCCGAAATAAAGTGTTGCATATTTAATAATCAGATTAGCGATATGAATTAAGCAGCAAAAACGGTTTGTCTGGGAACGTTGTGTCTTCTAACTGAGTTGACACACACAAAAAAAAATTTCCTTTATTTACTTATTTTTTTTTTAACATTTGTCTAGAACTTTTGACTTCCCGTCGTTTTACGATGATTAGCTATAAAAATAGGATTCCCTCCTCGAGAGGATTGGGTGACTTTTTTCTTTGAAAGAAACAAACTCTCCTCCGAGATCTAGGGCTTAGGTTTTCCGGAATATATTTTATGAGGTAGTTATTCGTATTTCATGAGATGAGGTGGCCGTTTCATCAAGTTAAAGCTCACTTTAGCTTATTACACTGTAGAAAAGAAACGTTAAAACGAAGGTTTTTTTCAATGTTGGTTTCTTCGTTTTTAAAAAGATTCTTTTTAAAGGCTGTTTATGATTACTTGTAATTGAGTAGTTAAGGGTTATTTCTATTTGTAGGAGATGAAAAACTATAATGTTATAAATTGATAAAGTTTTATAGGGAATTGAGGGTAACCAGTTGTTAAATGCGAATTTGTTCGTTAAATCCGAATTGCTCATAAAAGATAGATTTCTAATTCAGTCTGTGGGCATAAAAATATTCCCACCCTTTATATAAAGGAAGAACAAAATCAATTTGGTTTTATGTTATTTTTCCTCGTCGTTTTCTTTGAATTATTTTTTGTTCATTAAGATTTAAGACCTGAAAATTCGTACTTGTGCTTTTATTTAATTAAAAAGGTTCTTCAAAATGCTTCATTTTTCTTCTAAACTAAAAAAAAGAGGAATTGTATAGAATTATTTTTAGAAACTTTTCCATTTTTTTCAATTCCTACTATTATATATAGTTCACTATCTCCCTATATATATATACAGTGGTGTGCAAAAATTAAGGACGAGAAGGTTTTTTCAATATAAATTTGTACAAAAGCTTTCCAAATCAACACATTTAATACCGTAAGATCCCCAATACGTAAGGACATGTGTAATGTAAGCAACACTTACTAAAAGAGAAATCAGAGGGATAAAAAGAAGCTTTATTGAAAAAGTAGCATGGAGCGCAATGTGACTGAAGGCCGAAACATCCCTGTGTTGGGTGTCCAGCAAGAAACATCCGGTCTTTAGTAGGGGATATGATCTCCCCTGACTGCTAGGCAGGTTTCACAGCGTCTGCCCATGCTGAGAAAGAGGGTGTCAATGAGTTGTTAAGGCATTGCTGCCCATTCGTCTTGCAGCGCCAATCGAAGCTCCCGAATCGTTACTGGTGGTAAGGTACGAGCTTCCAAGCGTCTGCCTAGAAATCCCCATACATGCTCGATGGGATTGAGATCCGGAGATCGTGCCGGCCAATCCATACGTTCAATATCCTCACTCTCTAAGAGCTGTTCAGCAGCTACTGTGTGATGACATGGTGTATTGTCGTCCATGAAAAGGAACTGCAGACCCATAACGCCTCTAAAAAGACGCACATATGGAAGAAGAATCTCGTTACAATAACGGGTCCCGTTGAGTGAACCTGCGTCTAAGAT